>ML776566.1:897810-923225 GCA_009831015.1 Picea engelmannii
CACCATGTTGAACTTAATACTATGGCACTTCCCAAAACAATTAATGGTACCTCCATCTAGAATCATTACATGAAACTCTAGTGTTGGATATATAAAGAAATTGAGAACTTTTGCTAATCTGTAACTAAGGAAATTATGGGTGCTATCAGAATGAATCAATATTGTTACCTTTTTATCTTTTATGCATCCTTGTATCTTGAGGGTTTGTGGAGTACTTATGTCGGCCAATGCATGAAAATATGTAGTTGGAGTAGTCACTTCTAGATCTATCTCTTGTGATGGTTCCAATTCTTGATCTTCTTTGTCTTCACAGTCAATGTAGAATAATCTTCTCACTCCATTTATTCCCTTTACTGTACTTGTTTTCACAATTTAAACATGCTCACTTTTATCTTCTTTCATGCATCTTTTTAGGTGTCAACCTTGTTGGTTTAGGAGAGGGCACATCATGCTCTCTATAGTTATCAATGGTCACCCTTCTAGTAGCCATATATTTGTTTTCTACTTTCCTTTCCATATTGAAATCTTTCTCTAGGGATTTAGGTTTAAAGAGACATGCCTCATTGATACGGATTAGATCATTAAATTATTTTTCATTGATATTAGTGCTTTCTAGGTGGAAAAATTAGAGGAATAAGCTTGCAAGGTCATTTTGGTGTTTCGTCCAAATTTGGAAATTTTGGTCCAAAAAACTGTGTGAAATTTTCTGGAGCCATTTTTAGGCATCAAATGACACTTTTTCATTGTCCAAACCTTCATATAGAGAAATATTATATATTATACACATCAATATCTTTACAATAGTGCAATAATAGCCTCAAACATAGTTCATATGTGAAAGTTATGGCTCCCACACATTGACCTATGATATAGATCACCATGGTGCTAGTGGATGCCACATTATCCCCCATTCCTTAAACATGTGGGGCTATTCGCATGGTGTATTTTCTAGAACACTATAGAAGTTCCAAACCTGATCACTAATTGAGGTTTTAGGAATTCAATACCATAACCTTAGATGGTCATCGGGCTATGTTAAATATAAGGCTTCTAGGAGAATGGGTTTCATTCTATCTTATTGCATTTTGTTCCATAGTAGAGAAGAACAACTCAGAGTGGGAAATTATAGAGAATAACAAAGGAGTTTAATGTTTTGTAGCAACCTAATATGCCACAATCCTCAAATAACTCCATAAAGAGTGTCTTCTCCTTTTTACTTGCATTATTTCTATACCAGAGAAAAGAGAGCAGAGAAACCTCACCTTCTAGCTGGGTTTTTTTCCCGTAAGGGTTTTCCAGGGAAAATATTTGTTTTATTTTGTGGATAGTATGTGATTGTATTTTACTATTCTCCACTTTCATCATTTTATCTTTTTCAATCATAAAAATAACATTAGTAGCTAAATATTATGGAATCTAAAGGAATATAACCTTCATAGTGTAGATTTTTGTTTTTTTAATCAGATTTGTTGTGATGAATTATTCCAGTGGAATATCCATGACAAATTACATATCATATTGGTATCAGAGCTAGGTTTTCTTTTAGGTATTTATGGGAAGTTGCAGGATATATGAATTAGGTTAAACATAAGTCATAGAAACCATGGCCAAGGCAGACAAGTCTATTCATAACAACACTCGAGCTCTAACAGAACATAGATTTTAGAGGATGGAAGCATAGGTCATTGATATAAACCGCAATATGAACCTCCCCATGGAAGATCTAAAAAGAAAGATCGAATTGTTTGAAGATGATGGAGTATCTAACTCAAATATCAGATCAGAGGAGAAATCAAGAGATTAGAAAGACACAAGAAAGGAGTCATGGAAAGAACCTAAGAAAAAATAGGCAATTTCAAGTGTTATTAACCCTTCTTAGTCCCTATTCAAGATGGAAGTGAAAGTGGAAAAAAATCCATACCAAGGTTAGATCGATGCATTAAAAATGAATCATTGGTTGCAACAACTAGAAGTTTATTTTAGCATTCACCATGTAGATAAAGAGAAAAATATTCCATTTGTTAGATTGAAGTTAGAGGGCCATGCTTTAACCTAGTGGGAAAGCCATATATAAACACTTAGATTGGAGGGTGATTCACCAATAATTAAGTGGGATGACTTTGAAACCATCTCCAAGTCCCAAATATACCATATTGAGTATGTAGAGGACCAATGGATCTGGTGGCACCACTTCATGTAGAGATGGAAGAAAAGTGTATAGGAGTACACCACCGAGTTTAGGAAGATGTCCATCATGATGGGTATCTCTCCCAAGAACCCAAATGTAGTCCTCAAGTATATGGGGGGTCTACATAGTCATATGTGGAAGCAAGTGATGCTTTTTAATCCAAGGATAGTGAACGAGGTATGTGTATAGGCACAATATCTATAAAACATGGGCCACAAGAAAGGGTAGTGAAATGGTTCCAAGAAAAAAGAGCACTAGGAAGCTTCCAAGGAGGGGAAGAAGAAGTGGAAAGGGGGAAAGAATAAGAAGATGGAAGCCACTACACATCAATGAAAATATCCCAATAACCATTGCAATCATTGCAACATTTATGACCACACTGGGGAAATATTTTGCAAACTACATCTAGAGATAAACCCGAAGAACCACAAGAAGGACGAAAAGAAAAATAATTTTTTCCAGCCACAAGTTTGAGCAATCAAGTTGAAAGTATCTTTAATGTGGATGAAAATATTTTTTGCACATCTATGCAGAAGGAGGTGAATCTAAGTATCCTTCATCATTAGGAAGAGAAGGATATGACCAAGCTCTTCCACATCAAGATACAAATCAAGAAGACCAGTATATATGCTATGTTCAACTCTGGTTCATGAGCTAATATCATAGCAACAAATCTAGTAAACAAGCTTCGATTTGAGGTTCAAAATCATTCTATCCTTTGTCCATTGGGTTGGGTAAACAAGGATGAAAAGATCAAGGTAACAAAGTAGTGCAATATTAAATTTATTGTAAGTTTTGACTTGATGGATGAAGAAGAATTGGATGTAGTACTAGTAGATATATGTACAGTACTATTTGGAGTCCCCTACATGTATACGAGGGATGATTTCTTCATACGAAGAGACAACCATCACCACCTCATCAAGGATGGGAATTCCTTCATCATCAACACACACAAAGGAAAATAAAAAATTTCATTGGTAAGTGCCAATCAAGCTAAGAAATTAATTAGTTCTAACAAGAAATATGTTTTACTTTTTATAACATAAAATCAGTCTAGTGAAGAGTTCTTAAAATTAAAGACATCCTCGGATGGGTGTACTAAAGTGTAATGTCCCTACTTTGGGACATCATGGTATTACAGAGAGTTATGATGACCAGAGTAGCTAGATGGAGGGTATAGGGAGTATAGGAGATATTGAGGGGTATTTTGGGGTTTGGATTACGTTGGTCATATGATTTCATCATTATGATCCATTCCACAAAGCTTGGCTTTGAATCCATCGCATTCCAACAATTTCCATGATTTTGAGTTATTTTGGGCTATTGATTAATTAAATGCACTAAGTAGGTCATATTGGGCACAATACTTGGAGGAAACTCTTAGTGTAATAGCTCATTGGAATTGGGTGGAACCACACTACATGATAGAATGATGAAAAGTGACTTTCAATGGCCAGGGAAGCTGCAAGGAGAGATAAGGTTCTTTTCAAAGGTAAAATAATTAATTAATTAAAAATTAATAAAGAAAAAGTCACTTTGGAGAGACATGGTGAGAAAGAAGGATAAAAGAGAGGCAAGGGCCTCTATTCTCTGATTCATGTTGATTATCAGTTTTAATATCTGGCTTCTAGCTAGTGAGCCCGTGCCTTGGGGGTTTTGAGGGTTTTTAATTAACAAAACCTATAGGACAATTCAGTGGTGAAATATTCCACCTATGTTATTTGAAGATTGGTCTTGGGGATGAAATACTCCCCCACACCATTCTTCTTCAGATCTACTCAATTGCATAAGAGTTCTCCACCATTTACAAGTACATGAAGAGAGAGGGAATACCATTGGGGGTTTCCAATAAGGGGGGCACACCATTCATTGAGGGAAGTTTGTTCCAAGAGATTGGAAGGGTTTCCAAAGATTCTATCACCTGGGTTTTTCCTGTAGGTCCTTGACCATCATTTCTAGATCATTCTAGAGGAGTTTTATGTGCCATTTGATTTACTAGATGCATTGGACGAATTGGAGGAGAGGGGCATAATTCAAAAAGTGGTTTCAGTCATTGGATAGCTCAGATCTTCACTATTTTTCTTGGAACTTCACTAGTGAGGTAATCGGGCCCTGATCTATCATTCCAGTGGTTTTCTAGAGCATTGGGAGGTCTCTAGGAGAGAGACCAAATTATCTAGGGTTTCATTCATCTAGTGGGGCACAAGTCCAATAGAGGGTTATTCATTTGGTGGATCATCTCTTCATTGATCCACCTGAAACTTTACCAGGTGTCTTGTATTGGGCCAATATACTGTTTGGCATTTTCATTGGAGAATTTGGAGGGCATTAGCTACAGGGCCGAATTGTTGAGGGTACTCTATAGAGCGTGACCCATCTATTTGGGGGTTTGGAACTCCATACAACACATATATCTTCTTGCATTAGACTTCATGGTGTATTCATCCCTTGGAGTCTTTCATTCTTCTTCCTCGAAGCATTTCATATCAGATCTTATTATGTTAATTGGATCCATCTGTTGATCATTCCAGATTTGCACCATTCTTGTATCAGGTTCTTGCTCATTATATTAATAAAGGTCAGAACTTTGTTATTGGTTCCATATTTGGTGTATATTGTATTTCCATTGATTATATATTCATATCTATGTGTGATCACTAAATATCAACCCTAAGGCTGAATTAAAAAAACCAACCTACAAGTAAACACCCAAAAATAAGTAAATCAACAAAGTGTTTGACGAAATGCCACAACCAAAAATAGTTAAAAATTCATGCAAAACGTGATGTTCCTGGCATCCTGGCTTGGGAACATTATAGTGGTATCAGAGATCGGATTCCTACCATCCTGAGGGTCTCCCATAGGGGGAGATCGATAGACAGGAATTTCGCTCATTCCTATGAGAGTTGACAGCGAGCATACAACTGAATGGAGAATGGATTAGTCAAATGGGAGATAGATGGAAGGAAGAACAAAGCATTCCTACACACCTTAGGAGCCAAAAACTATGCTACAGTTGCAAGGTGCCTTGGGAGTTAGATCATAGGTGTAGGGTTAAGGGTAAGAAACAAATTATTGAGGTGCATTATTACAGTGATGATGAGGTGTGTGAGGCTGCAACGATAGATGTTTATATCAGCACTCCTATGCACTTGTTTCTCCCAAAGAAATTGGTCTCCACTGCCTATGACTTATTCAGCAGGTGACCACTTCAGAGGAGAATGAAGCAGCGATTAGCCTAAAGTCACAAAGTCTTGAACACCGAAGACCCAAAGAAGACCCTGGTCATTGATCGTCAGGAAGGGTATGTGTCAGAGGATTATGCATTCGGGTGAAAGAACTCTAGGAGAAACGAGTGCATAGGATTTGAAACTATCATATTTGTTGGTAAAACTCCCACAAAATCCATGGAAATTATCTTCTAAGGTAGAGTGGGTACATGTAATGAATGGTATAGGCCTTATTTCCTGTTACTGAGATTGTTGGTAAAAGAAAGTATACATCCTATAGTATGCCTTTCTACATCTTCTTGCATTATTTTCTAGTACACATACCTATGTAAGTTAGCAACCATCTTCCCAACACCAAAATGTCATCCAACCTTGGAGGTGTGATCCTCTCTGATAAGTTGCAATATTTCACCTTTAGCAACACAATACCTATCTAGATGATAAATTAAACAATTCTGGAGATAATAGTCATCCTTACCATCACCTTATTCTATACAAATTTGGCCATGTAGTTGTCGAAACACCTCCTTGAAGTCCTCATCTTTTGAGTATGCCTCTTTGTATGCATCATGGGAAAAAGGTTACATGTGCATCATAGTTCCAAAATTTGTAATATTAGATGTGGTGGCCTTGAAATTATGTCTTTCAACCTATTTTTGTTTCCCTTCTTATAATTGATGACTTTATGAAATTGTTGTAAAAAACCCATCCACTTGAAATGTTTGGTTTGTTGTATCTTACTTAGGGCCTCAAAATGCTATAGTGGTTGGCCATCTATGTGGATTATGGTCTCGTTTCCCATTAGATAGTGCTTCCACTTCTTGAAATACTGAACTAGGGCATATAGTTCCTTTTCATAGGTAGCATAGTTGATAACTTCCCATGAAATATTTCGGAATGATAGCATACATGCCTTCATCCTTGAATAAAAAATGCTTCCATGGCATACCCTCTTTCATATTTCTTCACTTCAAAAGGATTTTTCAAGTTTGGTATTGTGAGAACTAGTGCTTAACTTATCTTTATTTTCATCTCATTGAAATCCTTATGCTTATCCTTCCCCCACTAGAAACTCTTACCACTCATTGTGATGGCATGGAGTGGTACAACCACTAATGAAAATGAAGCTATGAACTTATGCATGTACTATGCTACTTGAATAAACCTCCTAACTTGGTGGACATTTTTGGGAATTGGTCATTTCATGATGGCCTCCATATTTGTAGGATCTACCTTGACTTCCCCTTCACCGATCAGATACCCCAAATACACCAATGAATACTAAGAAAACTCACATTTCTTGAGGCTATCTAGGAACTGGTGATTTTTTAGGGTCTCTAACACTCGCATAATATGTGAGATGTGCCCTTCCTAGGTAGAACTATAAACTAATATATCATCCAAATATACTATAAAAAATGAATCTAAATATAGGCATAATACATCATTCATCAATCTCATAAATGTAGTTGGTGCATTACATAAGCCAAAGGGCATGAGAAACCATTCTTAAAAATATTTCCTTGTCTTAAAGGTGGTTTTCCAAGTGTCTTCTTCTTTGACACATAATTGGTGGTATCTTGATTTTAGATCCAAATCGGTGAAGTACTTGGTGTGTTGGAACTAGTCTAACAAATAATCTATCCTCAGTAGAGAGTATCAATTCTTGAGTGTAATCTTGTTTAAAGATCTATAATTGATACACAAATGCCAAGTCGCATCCTTCTTGGGTACTATAATGATAGGTGACCCACAAGGTGAGGTGCTTGGTCGAATCACTCCTTTTTGTAGTCATTGTTGCAACTGCTTCTTCACATCATTTTCTTCTAAAACAAGTTTTCTATATATTCCAATGTTGAGTAATGGGGATTCTAGAAATAAATTTATTTCATTTTCCACTTCCATATTGGGTGGTAACCCCTTAGGATCCTAGAAAACTCCTTTTGTATTCATTGCAATCAAATCCTACAACTAAGGCTTCATCTATTTAGTAAACCCTTCCAGGGATGCCTTCACTCTTATCGACTCATTAGAAAACTAGTTTTCTCTTAAGAAAAGAAAAACATATTTCTTACTAGAAATAATCAAATTATTGTCCTCGTTGGAACTTACTAGTGAGATCTTTGATGTACATTAATTATGTAGGACTTCCCATCCTTGATAAAGCGGTACAAGTTGTCTCTTTGCATGAATATTCTATCCCTCATATACATGTAGGGGATCCTAAAAAATACAACACAGATGTCCAAGGGTACTACATCCAACACCGCTTCATCAATAAATTATACACTTACACCAAATTTAATCTTACACTATTTTTTTACCTTGATATATGCATCCTTGTTTACCCAATCCAATGGATAGGGGATGGGATGATTGTGAATCTCCAATCCAATCTTTTTGACCAGATTCACTACTATGAGATTATACTATGAACTAGAGTTAAACTGAGTTTCTATCTTGGTCTTGTTGACCTAGATCTTGATGTGGAAGAGTTTGGTCATCTCCTTCTATTCCTGGTGATGGAGGATACTTGGATTTACCTCCTTTTTAACTGTTTGTTAGAAAATATTCTCATCCACATCAGAGATGATTTTGACCTAATTGATTGAATCCATGGATAGAAGGTTCTTTTTCTTTGCATCCTTTTTTGTGGTTCTTCAGGCTCAGCTATGGATATAGTTTCCAACACTTTTCCTCATTGTGACCATTAATATTTGAATGGATAAAATTATTTTTGGGATCCTTACACTGATGTACAATGGCATTCATCTTCTTATCATTCCCCCCCTTCAACTTCTTATTCCCCTATTTGGAATATCCATGGTTCTCTTTCTCCTTGGAACTGCTTGGATGCCCTTTCCTATGACCTATGTTTTCCAAATATTGTTCCTGTACACATGCCTCATCCACTTTCCTTGGCTTGAAAAACATCACTTTCCTTTGTATATGACTATGTAGACCCCCCATATACTTGAGGTGTACATATAGTTTCTTGGGAGAGATACCCAACATGATGGCCATATTTATAAACTCGGTGGTGTAATGTTGTACACTCTTCTCCTTCCTTTTCCTAAAGTAATTCTAATAGATCCATTGGTCCTCTACATACCCAATAGGATAGAACCGAGACTTGATGAGGGTTTTGAAATCCTCCCACTTAGTTACTCATGGATCACCCTCCCACCTAAGTGTCTGAGTGTGACTTTCCGACCATGTTAAAGCATGGCCCTCAAACTTCAGTTAGAAAACTGATATATTTTGTTCCTCATCTATATGTTGAATGTTGAAATAAACATCTACTTATTGAATTCAATGATTCAATTTTTATGCATCAATCTCACCTTCATATAACTTTATGTGCACTTGTGCTTCCATCTTGAATAGGGTTAATGAGACTCAAACTAGGCTACTCTTTTTGGGGCTATTTCCTCAGCTCCCTTTCTAGGTCTTTATTATCTATTGATTTCCCTTCTAATATGATCTCAGAGTTAGAGCCTCTAGTCTCTCTGAACGACTAGAGCTTGCTTGCTAGAGCTACCATGAGGAGGGACATATTGTGAGATATGTTAGAAAATGTCTACCTCATCCTCACAAATATCTCCTTTACTAGATCTTGAGGGTTTTATGAACAAACTCGTCGGCCATGGCTAGGGTTCTGTGAATTTCTTCTAAAATTTATTCTTGGATCCCTACAAATTACCACAAATACTACAAAGAAACTTACTATAATACCAATATGATTTGTAAATTGTTGCACATATTCCAGTGGAATAATTTTTCACAACAAATATTAAACTATTATGAAATCTTGTATTTTTTTTACAATTTATTTCCTTAGATCCCAGATTAGTTAATTACTAGATTTTCTTGAATTTAAGAAATATCTGAAATATGAAAATGAAAGAATAGACACAAAATACACACCATCCAAAGAAATGAACATAATATTTAACCTAAGAAACACAATACAAGAGAAAACTCACATAGAAGGTGAGGCCTATGCTCTTCTCTCCTTACTTTAGTTATAAAATGCACATACACAGGAAAGTGAACTCACTATGGAATCACCTTTTGACATTATGGCCTAAGAAACTAATATATAATCCTCCTCCTCCTTTATTATGCTCGCAAAATGCCACTCTCAGATGTTTTTCTTAGCTATGGAACATAATACAATGGAAAATAATAGAACCCCTTCTCCTAGCAGCTTAGTATTTAGCATATCCCAATAGCCATCTAGGGGTAGGGATTTGACATCCTCAACCATTAATTGTGATAATGTTTTGAACCTTCTATAATATTCATGTAAGTCCACACATGGATAGCCCCATTTTCATGAGTAATGGAGACTCACATGGAATATTCTCATACCCTGGTGGTCGACATGGTAGATCAACTTGTGGGAGGCTTTCAAATGAACTCAAAATGTATTTAGAAGGTTTCGAACACCAATTTTCCAAACTAGGATAGACTACCATTAAAATGAAACTGCAAGATTATTCCTTCATTATTTTCCACTCTAAAAGCATCAAGATAGATGAAAAATAATATATGATCCAATCTATATCATTTAATGTTGTGAAATGCATATGATATGGCATATTGGAACTTGTCTCCAATGTTTTGAAGGCTAAAAGTAATCTTCTGATAAGATATTACTTCCCAAGGATAGAAAAAATCAATTTTGTGTTGGTCTTTAGGAAATATCTAAATATGTCTGGAAAACCCATCGATAAAAGACAATATTTTGTTTCCATTGCACATGTGTTATGTCCTTCATTCAACACAGTCCTAAAGATATTTCTTCCATGGGAAGAAACTTGAATCTTGAAATTAACTTAGTGGGGAATTCACGTCTTCGAATTGTCTAGGTTGAAATTTATATGTTGAGAATCTATAGGATCAAAACTGCCAATAACCAATAGAAATGTTTTTTACTATATGGAATCTCTTAATAATCTCCAAAGAAGACATAACACATGAAACTTGGGCTAGATATTCAACAATACTGTAGTTTTGAGTGTCCTGGGAATTTGGTTTATGCGTTGACCCTTTTAACACACCTTTTGGAAGGTGTGGCATCACATCAACTGTTGGTTTGTCTATGTGGAGATGATTTGGTGTCTCATATGTAGAAACTTCTTTACCTTTATATCCATGATTAGGGACATTGTAATTACGAGCCCTAGTGTGGACATTATGTCATATTCACACATATACATGCTCGATAAGTTTCTCCACATTGGATTTGTTGATTATTTTTTAGATAAAAACATCCTAATAGTTAGGGCCAAACTATCATATAGAGATGCAAATAGAAACAAACTTATTTTCCCTAAATTCATACTTTAACTACTTGAAACAACTAACTATCAGTTGAAGGAATCAAGTACCTTGTTCCAGTGGTTTCCTTGAGATTTATCTTTTATGATGATCCTTTCATGCTTGTCACCAATCCAATCCAAACTTTTAGGCCTGCACAAAAGGAAATAATAACCTTTCTCAATGCAATTGGTTATAATGAAAGAAAGTACAAAAATAACTAACTTATTAGGCAAACTAATTCACACATTCAAACACAAATTGAAGTCATTAATAAGAGAAGAATAATTGCATTTGTTTTGGAGGTGGGAGAGAAGATAGGTATTGATTTTATTACTAATAGTGGAAGATTACAAGTATACTTGACATTTTTGTTGATGACACCTTTTGTAACCATTGTCCTGGTTCCTTCAATCCTTGGCCACTTAGAAAAAATTATGGACTCCAACTCCTTACCAAGAAAATGGTCAAGGTGACTAATAATTTTAAACCTCAAATCCAAATGGTAGAATCCATAAGTCAAAAACTACAGTTTTTGGGACAAGAAGGTCATAAAAACACATATTCACTATCACCTCTGATTTATTTAGAATGAGAGTGTCAATATGGTAGTGCTACCACTTTTCCAACATTAGGTCTCATTTTATAGCCTTACGAATTAGTTGAGGTAGTTGGTAATAGGTTTTAGGGAGGTACAGGTGTATGGATCCTACAAACCCCACATAGGAGCGCAATTTTTTTTAGTATTTATTATTTTTTTCCCACTTTCAAGGTACACACACCTTTTTTGAAGGAAAGGAACATGTGTATGCACCTTTCTCAATGGAAAAGATCACAAGAATGACAAAACATGTTTTTCTATCATTCTTTAGGATGAGAAATCACTACAAGTGATCAATATAAAATCCATATGTGAATTAGAGACATTGTGGTGTCAAATAATGTTATAACACTGGGCATGGACTAGCTACTTTGCAACTGTTTACCTTGTTTCAATAATTCCAAAAATCCTATAATAGTTAGAGTAGATGGATTGAATTCAATTCACCAATTAAGTGGATCCACCTATTCACAACATCAATGAAAGGCTTGAGTAAGAATGAAAATCCATTTGCTTTGGGAGAAAACCATGTGTATGATAAAGAAATGTCTATGTTATGCTTACAGAATATCAATTTAGTTTTGACTTCTACCTTGACTACTCCTTTGGAGCACGTTAAGATTTCATTATTTGTTTTTATGATTTTACATGACAATTTCCTCACACTTAAATATGATCAATATCCAATTCTTGAATTAATAATATCAACAATATCATCATACAAAGTGTTTTTTTTTCAAATATAACCTTTGATGTGCATCTTAGTTTGAAATTGTAAAATTCTATATTCAAAATAAGATTAAAAAAAGACATAATCTCTCACATACCAAGCTATTCAATTAAGGTAAAGAATCTCCATCTCCTCCATGCATAGACATGCTTAAAAAAATCTTGATCTCTTCCATGCATAGACATGCTTAAAAAAAACTCTCCTTTAAAGTAGACGATGTTTTATCGTCTTATTAACTAATTTTTTTTTTCATATGTGAATATCGATTTATAATTCCTAGATGCATATAACTACTTTAAAATGTGTCTCTTTTAAAGTACTTGTCAAGGTAAAATTCTTTGCATATATAAGTATTGATGTATGATTTTAAAACACTAGTTATAGTGTTATTGTTTCAATGTACATAGATAACATATAAATAAAAAGAAGAAGGTATAATATAAATAAATATGTTTTTTTACATATAACGAAAGGCATTATAATAAATTTTAAGGATATAAATGGAAATCCATATTTTAATCACCAAAGTATCCTTCAACATTTCCAAGAAGATAAAAATAAAATCCTAGGTATAGGAACTACTTTATCTTATTTTATTTTATTATGATAATCTCAAAATTTATGTACTCAATAAGAATACAAAGTTTTATTGATTGTAATTATTAAATTATTGATTGTAATTATTAAATTATTTAAATTAAAGAAGAAATTCTAATAACACACTTTTCAATTTGAATTAAAAATAATTTGAATTAAAAATAAAATCCCAGGTAGAACCATTTTATCTTATTTTATTGTGATAATCTCAAAATTTATGTAATGAATAAGAATACAAAGTTTTATTGATTGTAATTATTAAATTATTAAAATTAAAGAAGAAATTCTAATAACACACTTTTCAATTTGAATTAAACAAGGGTCATTATATTCCCTTGTGTGTGGTTAAGTTTGTTTTTATTTTAATCTTTAACCTCGATTTGATAGAAGTCAACAAAAAGAGGAGTATCATGGCATGACATTATGTGTAGGTTTGTTTCTATTTTAATCTTTAACCTCGATTTGATAGAAGTCAACAAAAAGAGGAGTATCATAGCATGACATTATGTGTAGGTTCAACAATTTACTACTCTCCTCCCTAATATAGTTCTAAGCATAGATAAAATGGACTTCAAGTTATATTCTAGAGAATATAATGATTATTCATCTACATGTACAAAGTTTTTTAACTATGAGTTTTAGTGTTGGTTAGAAAAAACCAACTTGTGTTTAAAAATGGTATTGATTTATTTACGAGACTATTGTAGTCTAACTTCAATCTTAATATAAAGTTTTAATGGTGATATCACTTTGAACAAGATTACATAATTTAATTGAGAGTATATTTAGTATATTTATCTCCTTAGCTTTGGAAATGAATGTTTATAGTACATTCGAATTAGTGTGTTGGTTTTTTTTATGTTATGATATTCATCTTTTTAATTTTGAAAGTTAGTGTTTTGGTTTTTCTATGTTATGATATTCATCTCTTAATATAAAGTTTTAATGGTGATATCACTTTGAACAAGATTACATAATTTAATTGAGAGTATATTTAGTATATTTATCTCCTTAGCTTTGGAAATGAGTGTTTATAGTACATTCGAATTAGTGTTTTGGTTTTTCTATGTTATGATATTCATCTCTTTAATTTTGAAAGTTAGTGTTTTGGTTTTACTATGTTAATGTTTTGGTTTTACTAAATCATGATATATATTAAGTTTTAATGGTGATACTACTTTGAATAAGATTGCATAATTTTCTTAGAAAAATATCCAATACATTCATCTTTTTAATTTTGGAAATTAGTGCTTTTAATACATTCATCTCCTTAGTAAATGTGATATCTTAAAAAAAAAACTACTATTTCAATTATGTCAAGCACAATAGTGAATCAATAAAAAAAACAAGACATAAAACATATTCCTAATATTGGTAAAGGGAGTTTAAGTGTTGTTTTCATCAATAAATACAAAAATGCAATTGATAGTGATATGTATGTCGATTCTTAAATTAAATAATTGAAAAACAACTCAAACAAATTCAAAAATAAATTGAAAATAAAATCTAACTCATATAGCTAAAAAGGTATTACCTTACCATCATATCTATTCAAGACTTAAAGATATTTAATCTTAACGAAAACAGATTACTGAGTGCAAAGTTAGATTGAGTGCAAAGTTAACGATATGCATAGTAATCGCTTTCTTTCATGGTCGATAACAGAACTGAGAATTCCTAATATGGGTGCCCAGCTTCAAATTACTGTCGCCATGAATGATTGTGGAATGGAACCGTACTGCTTGTGGAGTAGTACAGAAAAATTATAGGAAGTACACACCGAGATACTGTTTTATTTTATATTTAAACACATTTTAAATGAATTATTGTTATTTGTTAATCGCTGCACATGTCAACTACAGCATGGGATGGTTGAACATTCAAAGCGCATATTTTTCCTTTAATTTCTGTCCGGAGTGAATCCGGAACTACATGAGGCAACTACATATTCATGTTTGTTATTAGATCACAAGTTCAATTCCTGTTAGCTACCCTTACACCAGGATGTAGAAGACAGGTGACCTCACAGGAATCGAAGTCACCCGTTCAGAAGCCTATTGATTTCTCTATCTCCCGAGTCCATGACATCACATTCAAAGAACCTATCGCAGGTATCCATGGCGCATGGCCTATGAGCCGTGAAAAAATTTCGTGAAACATAGCTGTGGCATTTATGTGGGTACCATTATGGAGTCCAATAATGAATCAAAAATCAAAATTTTAGGGTTTTTTAATCTTCGAGCGGAAAAGAAAGAACGATTCAATTAGTTTTTATGATTGATAAAAATTGTTTTAGTGGGATAAAATTCTGTATATCAAATTTATAAAGATAAAGAGTAAGATATTCGTTTGTTCGGCCATGGTCTCCCCTCTCCTCAGGCCACGAGTCGCAAGTGCCCAACTCTCATCTGATTTTAATATACTTCACGCAACTCTCTGCTGATCACATGCATGTTGTGGATACTTAAATTGAAATTCAAAAGCTCGGATTCCAAGTTATGTTGTGGATACTGATGGTGTTACTTATCTCCCCGAATGCGTTGGCCATGGCGACGATGTCTGATGAGGTATTAGGAAACTTTTGCAGAGAAGAAAAAAACCTAATCTTTATTAATTTTTAATGTCCAACGCTGACATGATAAGGTTTAAATATGTGGAGTTGCAGTCCATCTTCACAACCACGAATCTTTGAGCGGATACTAGTGTCCTTTTCCCGCGTTCATGTTTGCCAATTTTGTTGCAGCCACACTCTAGATTGTGTATGGCATGTTGCAGCCACACTCCAGATTGTGTATTGCATTCTTTTTCCATGTTCATGTTGACCAGTTTTGTTGCAGCCACACTCTAGATTGTGTATGACATGTTGCAGCCACACTCCAGATTGTGTATTGCATTCTTTTTCCTTGTTCATGTTGACCAGTTTTGTTGCAGACAAACTCCAGATTGTGTATTGCATTATTTTCCCAGACCAATTTTGTTGCAGCCACACTCCAGATTGTTTATCTTATTGTATTCCATTGATTGTTCCATTTCTATTGCAGGGAGTGTTTACTCTCAATTTTCTTTATTGCATGGAGAGTTTACTCTCAATTGATCTCGTCAATTCAATCTTATTGTATTCCATTGATTCTTCCATTTCTATAGCATGGAGAGTTAACTCTCAATTTTCTTTTATAATGTTTATTTTTTCGTTTTCACTTAGTCTAACCTCTCTCAGAAATAAGTTAAAATGGATGTTTTTAAAATGTAAAACTGAAGTTTTCAAAATATAAATTTTAATTTTAAAATGTCAAAATTGAATGGGAAAACAAATTAAATTTCAAAACTATAAAACTGGACTCGTTTTAGTCACCTCGGCCTTACTTCATCATCCTCCTCTCTGTTCTTTCCTTTACCTCTACACTTTAACATATAAATTTATTAAATATGGGATCCCATTCGTAATGGCTGCCACATGGCACTAATGGCTGCCACATGGCACCACTTGACTGATCATAGATGGACAAGGTACCACCTCTTCTTCCATCCCTCCACCTGGTGCTCATTCTTTGGCTGAGGGGATGGGTAGTTCCCATCCCTCACCCTTTTCATAACGGCTACTCATATTTTACAGAGATAGGGAGTAGATTAATGGTGTATATGCATTTCAGAAGTTGAGGTGATCAGGAGGTTAACATAGCACAAAGCTGTAATACCACCATACTACCCCGTGTATAAGTGTTAGCTCCACATTCATTTAAGAGGTTTTTGCAATATTCAAAACCATTTAACAAACTTTTATATGGTATTAGATGGAAATATGCATAGCAGTAGCATAATTATTACCAAAAGTAGCATAATTATTACCAAAATTAGTTAATAGAAAGAGACAAAACAATAATCACAATGACAATATAGATCTAAATGATGATATCATTATTATCTTGAAAGAAAAGTTCATGTGCCTCTTCAAGGGGGCAGCCTCCATGCTTTCTACTTCTATTTATATTATTTCTATCTCCTGGGGAACATTGTAGAGGAAGAACATTCTAGAGGCAAAATCTTCTAGTAAGTCTTCTTAGATTAGACATGTTAACATTATTACATAGGCATTATTTATTAATGACGACCTTTATAGCATAACAAAACATATTATTCTATGTACTTGAGTGGATAGGGAGGTTAGGACCCTAACATGCCCTCCCACTTAAAGAATAGCCTTGTCCTCAAAACTTGAGATGTGGGAATTGCTAGAGAATGGAGGTTAAGTCCCACGTGGCATCCTCGGGTGGTGTATCTTTCCATTGTACTAAAAATTATTGAATACTGTGCGGACGAAGAGGATGCTCGTGTTGGACCGCTTGTGGCTGCAATCAAATGAATTCTTCTTCATCCAATTATCGGAGACTAGTTTGTAGCTAGCACTTGGTTCCAATCACCTTCTTTAAGCACCAAGGTAACATGCATTGTACTACCATTCAACTATTGATAACCAGTGAGACCATTGAGATTTTCATTCAAAGGAAAAGCACAACAAATATGCTTCCAAGTACTTATTGACAACTTCAGTTTGACCATCAATCTGTTGGGTATGTGTTATATTCTTTGCATGTGTCTGTGTGGGCGTGTGAGATTTGACAACTGGTCTGACGATCCTTCTAGTAGTGCTCGTTGTGTCGTGTGCATCATATGCTTCCTAGGGGGACCTAGGTATGGCTCCCCCTTGTTATGTGAAACATTCGGGGTAGCGCCCCAAATTCTTTTTTTGGGCGTTTTTTTCTATTTTTAGCTGATTTTTCTATTTTATGCGGTTTTCTAAATTAATCCTAGATTAAGGGATTATGGTTTTGGTATCTATGAAATACCTAAAAACATTGTATATATTGTAAGGTGAATGGTGAAATTTGATATAATGAATATAAGAAAGGTTTTCCCTGGTTGAGGGTTTCCGGTATAAATCTTTGTGTACTATGTGTATGAGCCATTGATTAAATTATCTTTTTCTTAAGAATCTATATGCATTGCTTTACTTCACAGGTTTAAAACTTACATGCAAGACCGAGCGAAACCCTCAACAACAAAGGTGTTTGTCTACAACCTTGTGTACAAATATGCTTCCAAGCACTTATTGACAACTTCGGTTTGACCATCAATCTAGGAATGATAGGTAGTGTTGAGATGCAATTGGGTGCCTTGGAGCCTGAAAAATTATTGCCAAAAGTTGCTTGTGAAAGTTGGATCAAAATTGGATACTATAGAGTGGGGCATTCCATGGATCTTGAGTATATTGTCCATAAAAACTTGAACCATTGTGGAGGCTTTGAATGGGTGTTGGAGGGCACAAAAAAAAGCATATTTGGAAAGGCGATCGACCACAACCATGATGACTGATTTATTACCCGATTTGGGTAACACAACAATGAATTCCATAGATATATATGTCTATATAGCATTTTGAATAGGGAGACGTTGTAGTTTGCCTAGAGTTTTGATGGTTTCTGCCTTGTTGTGTTGGAAAGTATCACATTCGGCCACAAAAGTGTGGATGTCCTGCTTCATGCCTTTGTAGAAAAATGAATGTTTGATTTGTTCATATGTTGTGTGAAAGCCAGAATGCCTTGCTATAGGTGAAGAATGAAGTTCATAGAGCACAATGGACTTAAAGTGGCACTATTTGCTCAAATATAGGTGGCCTTTATAGAAAATCTCCTCATTTTTCCAAGAGTATCACGGAGATGTATGAGGGTCTTATTGCAATTTTTGGATAAAACTAGAAATTTTGGGATCTTGGAACCATTCTTAGCAAATGACCTTTATCCAATCAACGAAAATGAAGGAGAGTGAAAAGAGGGGCCCTTTTTCTTCATATTTCCTTGAAATAGCATCAACAACCACATTTTCTTTTCCCTTATTGTAAATGATATCATAATCATAACCAAACATTTTGGTCAACCAGTTATATTGCTTAGGGGATGAAATTATTTTTTCTAGAAAATAGTTAAGGCTGCAATGATCAATCTTAATTTGGAAGCGTTGGCCAAGCAGGTAAGGATGTCAGAGATCCACCGCATGCAAAATATCCAACATTTCATTTTCATAGGTGGATCTACCTAAGTGTCTCTTTAAACTTTGTTTGCTAGTGAAGGCCAAAGGTCTCCCATCCTCCATGATAATTTCATCAATGCCTTTCCTAGAAGCACCACATTCCAAAACAAAGGTCTTTGTGAAGTCGGGCAATGCCAGAATGGGACTGGTACCCATATTCTCTTTCAAATTATAGAAGGATGGATCAAAATTCATATTCCTACTAAAAGCATTCTTTTTAAGGAGAGTAGTGAGTCAGGTTGTAATTTTTGCATAATTCTGAACAAATTTTCTATAATAGCTAGTTAAACCTAGGAAACCACATAAACTTTTAACATTTTTAGGGTGGGGCCAATCCTTTGTATCTTCTATTTTATTAGGTTCCACACAGACACCATACTTACCAACAATATGGCCTAGGTACTCTACATCAAAATCTCCAAAGGCACATTTAGACTATTTGAGAAAGAGTTGACACGAGGACAATAACTTTAAGACTTGACCCACATGGGCACAATGGTATTTAAAATTTTTAATATAAATGAGTATATCATCAAACAAGACTAGTGCAAAATGATAGAGGAAAGGGAAGAAGACGTGATTCATGAGGCTTTGAAAAGTGGAGGGTGCCATACACAAGCCAAATGGCATGACCAAGAACTCATATTGGCCTTCATGAGTATGAAATTAAGTTTTGTGAATATCTGCCTCCTTCATGTCTATTTGGTGGCAGCCTAAATGTAGATCAAGTTTGATAAATAATTGAGCACCACTGATTTCATCCAAAAGGTCATCGTTGATGGGAATGGAAAATTTATCTTTGATGGTAATTTTGTTGAGGGCTCAAAAATTAAGACACGTGCACCAGGTACCTTCTTACTTGAGTACCATGATTATGAGAGAAGAATAAGGGATTGTAATGGGATAGATGACACCCACAACTAACAATTCTTGAACAATTTTCTCAATTTCATTTTTCATGGAAAAAAGGTGATGATAAGGGAAAACATTGGGAGGAAGAATATCAGGGACTAGTGGAATAGAATGATCATGGGGGCCATGGGAAGGTTGGAGTCCTTGGGGGTTGTAAAAAATAGAGTGGTGTTTGGAGAGGATAAGGTGCATGCTAGGATGAACATTGAGTGAGGTAGTCTCAACTGCTTGAATGGCATGGAATTGGGAAATAATTTCAGAATCACCTTTTTCAAAGAGTTTATGCTTTTGATGTGAATTGATGATCTCGAGGGAACCAACTATGATTCCTTGAAACTGGTAGTGTTGTCCATCTTGTTGGAAACTCATGGATAATTCCTTAAAGTCCATGGTGATTAGGCCTTGTGTGTCTAACCATCCAGCACCCAAAATAATGTCACAACCACCCATGTTAATAGAAAACATGTGGGATTTTAAGTGATAATGACCAATTTGCAGGAGCACATTTTCACAATGAACCCCAAATTTCATGGAATCGCCATTAAAAATCATGATTTGGAAGTTATTGATTGCACGTATATAGTAACGGGTATCTTGGGAAATTTGGTGATGAATAAAATTATGGGTGCTACCATTGTTGATGAGGATAATGATTTTTTGATTCTTGAGATGGCTAATTAACTTAAGGGTTTGGGAAGAAAAGGTACTAATGAGAGCATTTGAATAAATGAGTGGTTCAAGTTTTGGTGGATCAAAGGGAGAGATACGATCATTGTCTTGGGATATTGCTCCACGAGGGGAAACATCACCATCCTCTTATGAAATTTCCTTATAAATCACCATAAAAATATTTTGATCCTTACATTTATGCCCTAGAAAATATTTTTCATCACACTTGTAGAAAATACACTTAAGTTTCCATTCAACCATTTATGCCCTAGTTAGTTTATGGATCATAAGAGGAGAGTAAGCAAGGGAGGAATTGGTGGGTCGAGAAGGGGGAAAAAAGGAGGGAATTATGATTTGAGAAGGTTCTACTTGTTTTTCTTCCTTGGCATGGTGAGTAGCTTCAAGCCAGTTATGGGGGTGGACCATTAGGACATGAGCTAGGACGCCAGCCTTAAGGCCACTAATAAATCATTGTTGGAAGAAGGTGTGAGACATGAGTTCAGTTCAAAAATCCAATTACTCAAAATAAATGATTTGTTTTTCTAGTACATTGATATACATTTTGGATTGGGAATGGAAAAATTTCTTTGTGTTCTGCCTCAAAAAATGCTTCTATTTGATCTTTTTGGTTATTGGAACCCAGGTACTCTAATTTTTACCGAGCAGGGGCTAATTTCTAAGCTTGTTAAGTAAAATATAATCCTGAGGAGCCTAAGAAAATATATGGAGCTTAGGAAGAAGCGACCAAGTTCTTAAAAAAAAGGTAAAGGGATCCTCGAATGAAGGATTGGGGAGAGAAGTGTGATCGGATGAGTAATCAAGGAACCAGGGGCTAATAACTATGGGAACGGTGCACAAGTGGCCACAACAATGATCATGGATCTAATCAATGGCCCGTGTTTCATTTCACATTGCCAACCAACAATGAAGTTATGTCCATTTTCATGATAAATGGGAAATTGCACAAGACACATAACAAACGTTCATTGGTCTCACATCGTGAGAGTGGGATGGAAAACCACCAATCCCATGATGCAATACCACCATCGCAAAGTGGAGAATAATTTTCACCCTTTCCTGAGGATATATGGGATATGATAAATGAATACACATGAAGCTTACATTGCACACTACTTAGTAGGCATGGTGTGATCCATATTCAGGTAGACATCCACATGGTCGAATTAAATTCTGACACATGAAAGTGGGACCTGGATTATTAAATAACACATGGAGAGGATAATATAGAGCATTGGGATAGGTGGACTAAACTTGATATCATGTATGTGATAGGTATGAAAAAGTTAAAAAGGATAAAAGTGCACTCGTGGGCATAAGTAGGTTGATTTGTCATTAACAAAGAAGTCTTCTACAATTGAAAGAAACTCTTGACAATGAATTCCACTTAGGCACTTGTTCACACTCTCATCACTCCAATGAAAAAATGTATTTCTGAGATCTCGAACTTCCTTCCATTTTTTTTGTTTTTCCATATAGAATGATAGAACAGCTACCAAGTCGAGCCCTAGATAATCCGAGCCACCCAAGAAACCAAATTTACCTGAAGACCACCTACCTAATAGAGAAGGTAATATTTTTTACCTGAGTCTGTCTTTCCCTAACCTATACCAATTATTTTATAGATCTGAAGTCAATTCTAACAATAATCGAGACTATTTTCACTTATGGGAATTGAACCTAGCCCATGCAGTTGTTCCCCAAATATACCATTTCCATGAATTAGTCAATTGGTATGTTGTTAATTACCAATTTGTTAAGAAATTAATAGTATACATAGATGGCTCTAGGATAATCTGTGAGGTAAGCAAAGAATCCATTTCCTAGATGTTGCAATTTCTAGGTCATCCTACATTTGAAACCCTAGATGACGATAATTTGGCCCCTAGGTATCATGATTTATCACAGTCTTAAAAGGAATAAAGATTGAGCAACCTTATATCCCACAATGCCCCAATATCAGTTGGGTCATCACCTTATAGATCAAATATTTTCCCTAAGATTACTAGGCATGCCATCACCATGGCATGCCAAATCCTTGTTTATGAACATGACAAGACAATTGATGAGTCTATTCTGGGACCGATGACTGTCCTATGCCCTCAAGATGTGATAATGTGTGAAAATTTTGACTTATGTTAGTTCTTGTTTGAAGTCATTCACCTAAAACTATCCAATGTTCATAATACCAAGTCTTTTAGGTACTAGACTTCCCTAGTTTACCTTGTATTGTTCCATAATGTGCTACATTTTGAGAGCCTAGGTATTCAACCAACAAATAATTCATGGGTGTAAAATCCATTGATTGAATGGATTATAGAGGTTAGGAATCAATATCAAAACAACTATTTTAGTACTTTTGTGAACAAGTTCATGAGTGCACTGTATTCATTGTTGCATAACACTCCACCTCATAGAATGTTTACTAAATTTAATAGAATTCCAAAGGTGAGAAAAGACACCATATTGAGAGATTAGTACCTGGCTGAAGATCACATTATCATAAGGATATATGGTTTTGAAGAAGAACCCTATAAATTTCCATCTTTCCCGACTCCTAAGATATTTTCTCTGGAGTATATAAGACATAGGCTTCATTATGATAACTTGCATTTTTATCAACATAGAAAAAAAATTACTTTCATGTTACCTGAATAGGTTGGTCCTTTTCTATTAAAACTCAAGACTTCCTTGGAAGTTGTATAATAAATTCTCCAACAAATTGATTTGGAGAAATGGAATAAATGGGTTTATGACCCATACAATATGATTTCATCTAGGAGTCCAAATTACAAGCATCAAAAAAATCCATTGCTGGAGAGGAATGCTAACCTTGACTCTTGGGAAAAGGTTAAAGACATTTTGGAGGAAAATTCCCAACATGAATCGCTTACTCAACAAAGGGACCATGCAAAAGTAATTCCAATCCTCCAGAAGCAGGAATCACAGGGGTCAAAAAGGAACTTCTCATAGGTATTTTATAAAATGGATGTAGATGAACAATGGGGAGAAAAGTTGAGTAACAAGGATAAAAGTGGCGAAGAATAAGAGTCATAGTCGATCATAGTAGAGGTGGAAAGAAAAGGAAATAGCATACAAGATATTGGATAAGGAAACTAGGAGGCAATTTCAACTTCAAGAGAGCTTGGTGTTATAGTGGAACATCATGATTTTTCATTGATAACAGTAATAAGAGCATCATAGACATACACAACTACAAGAGCATCTGAAAAGAATCCTTCTCTATTTACTCAATATATGGATATAAAAAGGTATAATCAAGAGATAAGAAAAGAGATTTATCCCCAAGCTTGGGGGAAGAGTAAAACTCAAAGAAAGGTGATATATTCGATGGACTATCAACAAGGTACTTTCAACTTGGATATAGTTGAGCCGAAGGTTCCTACATCATTTTCTCCTCTTGATTACAAATCCACCCAGATGATAGTGAAACTTGGTGATGTATACCCTGTGGACATGACTGAACTTTATAAGAGAACCAATGACATGATTTATAAATGAGTCTTGCAATCCACTACTAATGTTATGGTCCTAAAGATTGATAAGTAGTTGAAGTAGGAGAAGATAGTTGCTAAGTCTAAGAAAACACATATTAATGAGTTAGAAAGAAAAAGCATTTCTTTGGGAGCAGACCTAGAGAATCCTACTATTGTAGGAGACGTGATAAAGAAGAGGGGAAATAAAATAAAATAACTTAAAAATAAGTTGAATGTGATAGATTTGCAATATTTGCATACTCTTGAGTTGCAAGCAAGCCAAGAGGAAAAATAAAGTTATTTCAATAATTGGTGGACTGTAAGAAGGTGATGGAGCACCTAGAGACTGAAAAAACAAGAATTGAAAGCTCATTAAACTTAGTTAATGGAGGCATGCAAATTAATTATAGCTTAGACAATTCCAGAGGACCCAACTGATGGTCTACCAAAAATTATGGTTGATTTAAGTGTCAAATAAATTGAATTGGGAAGCATGAAAATTAAACTCAACACCAAGGATGAAAGGAAAACAGAGATAGGAGAGATTGTGAAGAACAAATAAGTACTTTTTTTAAAACCTCAGGCTGACAAAGAGGAAGCACAAAATATGGTAGATCAGATGAAGACCAATCCTGAGGGAATATGAACAATCAATTTGGGACAACATAGCTACCATATTATTTCAGAATTAGGATCATTTTGTCCTAATATAGGTTGCTTTGGCAGACATAAAAAGGATAGTTGTTGATCTAGATAACGGGCTAGATTTTGCCAGTGATGTAATTAAGTTTTTGAATAACAGAAAGCCAAAAAAAAAAAAAAAACGAGTTGAAAACAGTAAATGTCAATGACAGAACAAGCATTATCATGGATTTTAAAAAGGTTATTGAAAATAAGAGGTTGCTACATAATGTAGAAGGTAAAGATCATGATATTTTAAGGGAGATAATTTATTTTAAGAATATTTTCAGTGATGTCATGAAGCAAGGGCTGACATATTTCTAGGATGGACATGGAGATATGCACTCAAAGGAAAACTATCAACAACTACTGGATGAAAAGAGGAGAAGTGGTACTAAATACGAAAAACTTGATGGGACTGTGAAGGGGTAAGATATTTTAGAGCTATTTGTTAATTTTAATGCCATTATTATAGTTCTTTGAATTTCATTAGTTAAGAGCATAATAAGAACATGATCACTAAGAAATACACATTCACAAGAGACACAACATTTATCCTGGGAAACCCTCTAGGGGAAGAAAACTCAGCGAAAACTTCCTTATCATAAATGGCTTATACAATGTTCAATAGATAACTCAAACCAATATACAAAAAGTCCTCCCCAAGAGATGTGCCACCCTTCTTCTCCTCTCTCCAACTTCCAATTGTAGCTTGCCTCATAAGATAATGAGAAAGTGAGTGTGTCTTAGAAGTGAGGCGCTAGCCTCTTATTTATATCAATCTGGCACGTGTGAAGAGTCACCATCTGGCAGGGCTAACCTCTCACTCTGGGTGGGTAAACCCACCTTTAATTAATTCTGGTCCTTCCATTATAACTGT
>ML776566.1:927560-947050 GCA_009831015.1 Picea engelmannii
TCCTTCATTGTTATTGAGTTTTCTGAATCTAGCTTGTAGTTTGATTCTCCTATTCCCTTGATGGGATATTGATAATCATCTCCAAGAGTTACTTTCTGAGAAAACTTATTTTCTGAAATACAAGAGAGAGTATTCTTCTTACCTCTCATATGCTTTGATGCACCGCTATCAATGAGCCATGTGTCTTCTCCAGGTGATACAGATCCTGAGAGAGCTGAGATTAAGACATGGTCCTTAATCATCTTCATAGGTGGTTCTTCATCTTTGGCAATGTGAGCTTGTTTCCTTTTGTGCTTCCTCTTGTACTCTTCTCTTCTGAATCGACAATTGTTCGCCTTGTGTCCCATCTTATCACAATGATAGTATTGTATAGATGAGAGATCTCGTCCCTTGCGTTGTCCTTTCTTCTGAAAATTTCTTGAATGAGATTCTTGATTGTTGAACTTGTTTGATGTTTGTGATTCTCGGTGAGATTCCCTTTTGAAGTAGGGTTTATTCCTTCCTCCTTTTGTATGAGTGGCTAGGTCTTGATCATCGTCCCTTGCTAGTAGTGCTTCACGGTTGGCTACCCTTATCTCTTCTTGGGTGCATTCTTCCCATAGGATTTCAAACTGTAGTTTCTCCTTTATGCCGCATATTGACTGGATGAAGGCATCCCAAGTTCTTGTGAGACCATTTAGAGCAGTTGATACAAATTCGTCTTCATCGATGGTGTCTCCAATCGCTTTCAATTGTTCTTTTATCTCAGAAATTCAGGAGAAGTATTCTTGAATCATTTCTCCTTTCTGCATCTTGATATTCTTCAACTGAGTTATGAGATTCATCTTTCGATTGATGTTATTTCCTTCATATAGTTTTCTTAGAGAATCAAACATTTCCTTCGGAGTTTTCTTTGATGATACATATAGGATCAGGTGGTCTTTGATTGAATCTGTGATGATTCTCTGAGCCCTGATTAATTCCTTCTGATGCTTCGCTTTCTCTATGACATCTTCAGGTTCCTCCACTTCTTCTTTGATAAACTTGATAGGTCATTCTCTGCAAGGATCAGACCAATCCTGTACTTCTAGGCATTAAAGTTGTCTATGCCTTCTAATTTATCAACAAGCTTTGTGCTTGCAAACATCTTGTACTCTCGGCAACAAAAAATGACCAAAAATTGAAAGTTCTTGAAATCAAGTTTTGATCTTACCAGGAGGTGTGATTGGCTGAGGCAAGTAGCCTGGTGTCTTCAGATTTGAGAAAATCCATATTTTACCCCATCAAATCTGATTTGTGGATTTCTAGACTGGTGCTTCTAGTACTTCTGGTACTTCTGGTACTTCTGGTACTTTTGTGAAACTAGGGTTTCACTTTCTGGGAGATCCAGCCACTGAAAAGGTGCGCTCTAGGTGACAAATTGATCCTTGGGGGAGGGTGCAACTTTATAGGGTATTAGGGAGCTGAAAATACTCACTTTTGCGAAACCCTAATTTTGGGGTACGGTAATAGTGACGTTTTTCCTCTAGCAAATTGTGCTTCCTTTAGGTTGGCTCTGATACCATGTTAATTATGCCATTATTATAGTTATTTGCATTTCATTAGTTAAGATCATAATAAGAACAAGATCACTGAGAAATACACATTCACAAGAGACACAACATTTATTCTGGGAAACCCTCTAGGAGAAGAAAACCCAGCAAAAACTTTATTCACAATGTTCAAGAGATAACTCAAACCAATACAGAAAGTCCTCCCCAAGAGATGCGCCACCCTTCTTCTCCTCTCTCCAACTTCCAATTGCAGCTTGCCTCATAAGATAATGAGCAAGTGAGTGTGTCTTAGAAGTGAGGTGCTAGCCTCTTATTTATATCAATCTAGCACGTGTGAAGAGTCACCATCCAGAAGGGCTGACCTATCACTCTGGGTGGGTAAACCCACCTTTAATTAATTCTAGGCCTTCCATTATAACTTTTGGGGCCGACTTCTTATTCAACACTTTGTAATTGTCCGATGACCAATCCGCAAAAGGGGATTTGGTCCTTATTCAATTACCGACATGATTAATCCACAATGGGGATTAATCTAATAAGAATAATAATAATAATGACATGATTAATCCACAATGGGGATTTAATCCAAGAACAAAATAATAATAAGAATGCTCTTTGCAGTTACATTATTTCAACACTATTGGCAGGGGATTTTGAGTTGCTAGATAATTTGAAGATGATCTTCAAGAACTTACCTCCACGAGTATATGAGTAGTATACCAATCTAGATGAGGTAGTAAGAAATATGAATGAGAACAAGTATCCAATGGGAAAATACTAGAAACAAATGTGCCATTATGACAAAATACATATGGTAAGACAAGGAGAACCAAGCAACTCGCAACTAGCCCCACAGGTGCAAATATTGAAAATTATTTTATCATGTAATTAAATTTTTACTGAGGTAAAAAAACTTCAAGAAACCAAAAATTGTTTCAAGAACAAGAAATAATAAAGGAGTTTTGAGAAGTGATTTTGGACAAGAGTAAGTATAAAGGAGAAGTGAGGCTCATCTTGAAAGTGTTAACATTTTTTGGGAATAGAAGTGTAATTTGTTCTCATGTTTTGAAAGATTAAAAGAACTCATAGAAGGGAAAACAAGTTATTAGAAGAGGAAAGAGGGACTACAGGGATTCATTGACCATGATTGTATCTGTCTGTATCATTTCATTGTATTATGCTCCATTGTATTGTTCTTCTTGTAAAACCACACCATTTATGCAGACAATGTAAATCTTATTTTCCTATTAATAAAAACCTTAGGAAACATTTGCATCATATTCATTGTAAATGTGTAATGTTCTTCGAAGATTGAAATTGATTTCATTTTAATGACCCTTTTTCATGTCATATAATGTTTGGTATGATTTAATGGATGAAAAATTTTGTTGGTATCATTTAATACATTAAACATTGTGTTGTATTATGCATATATCCTTCACATATTCAGATTCACATGATTTAATTGTTGAATTCTTTATGATCAGTATGTTTTTTCATAAAGACCGCAAAATTTATTTACCATAATACCTTGTATGTTCCATTATGTTTCTTCATATATTCACCCACCTATCACCTTTAAAAAAACATTTATAATACACATGGGAAAATTCCTCTTGGGTTGAGAGTCTTGTGATCATCATGTTTGTAAATTTTGAGGGTTTTTAGCAATTTAAGATTGTCATAAGTGTTTCACATAATACAAATTTAAAATCATATTTGAGATTAAGCTCAGAGGTGCCTTAGCATAATTCTAATTACAACTTGGAACATCTCAAGGAATAACATATTCTTCCACTGTACCAAAATGTTTAAGATTGGTCAAGTGACCCAAATGATGTATGTCACTTCCAAATAGTTCATAAAGGTTTGCAAAAAATTGGGTCCAAGAAATACACCCTCGGTGTGAATTTTTACTCCATTTCCATCATTCATGATCCAAATAAAGGACACTTATACAAAGTTTTATAAAGTGATCAATGATCCCATGCAAGGATAACTAATTTTCCATTTCAGTGACCCATCTTGTGGGGTCCAAGCCATCAAATTTATTCACCTCAACTTTGGGAAGATGGAGGTCACATGTAAGGGGTTTAGAATGAAATCCCATGGAATGGGAGAAGTCAATTCCCTATTGGTTTTAAGGTTGTTCATAGTATATAGGACCATTGGATTGACACAACCATGTAGACATGGAGTCTATCAAGTTAGAGAGGTCATCCAGTTTAGTGAGTCGATCATCTAGTTGATTGATCTAGGAATCGAGGAAATAAATTTATGAAGTAGCTCCTTTGAATCTGTTGTTAAGGTTGTTCATGGTATTTTCCAAGGTATTGAAGTAGTTTTCAAGGTATTGGTTGTGAGTGTGGTCCATTTGGGAGATAAGAGAGAAAAAAATAGGGTTGTTAGGTTCATACAAAATGGATTATGAGAGAGTGGTATCACCATGATCGATTCAAAAGAGGAATCTAGCGGGTGAGCTCTAAAATAGTGGTGTCAGGGAGGGTGGGTGAGTCTAGAAAAAAAAGTCTTATGAGTGAGAGGTACCATTGTAATCAGTACAACGAGAAAAATATAGTGGGATAGGTCCCAAATAAGTGTGCTAGGAAGGGGGTTTGGGTACATAGAAAAAAAATGATTATGAGTGGGGGGTAATGTTGTGATCAGTGTGAAGAGAGGCATCCAATGGGATAGCTAAAAAACAAGGGTTTTGGTGGGACCATTATATACTCCAATCTGAATAATATTGTAGTGATAAAATTCCCAAATTCTTAATAGTTAAAATTGTGTAGGAATTTCATAACCTGGATGCAGAAAGAAAGGTTGCACACAATGAATGTGAAAATTTTCCACTATATTTATATTATGTTCTATTCCAATAGTAAGGGTTAGGGTTTTTAGGGTTCCTACTGACAAGGGATTTCTCTGTGCTATATCTCTCTGATATACTAGTGAGGTCCAACATTATTACTCAACACAATATCTCAAGATTCTAAAAAAGGAAGCTTAATTGTACCCTTACCCATACTACCCGATTACCCAGGTACATGAGAGTAGTCTTCCTAAGTGTTGTTCTCTGTGCCACTAGTCAATATATCTATTGGCTGACCTATGGCAATCCCTATATACCCTAGGGTATGTGGGAGTGAATGGCCATGTATAGGTGTTGTATAGTGTGATACTACTCAAAGGAGTACCAATAGGGGCTACACAGGTTTCAAACCAGGTGAAACAATGATTCTTGAGTAACCACGTGAAACTAACTGTATTTTTTGTGTGTGTTCTTCCCCAACCGTAGTTTTACCCATCAAATAATAGATCGCTATGTTTTAAATATGCCAGCGCATGTCTCTAGCCTAAAAAAATAATTTCTAAAAATGTTCAAAGAAAATAGCTTTAAGACCACTTGTAAGGTACCAGAAGGAAATATGTAGAGTAGTAGAAAGGTTATTATCAAAATTACTTAACACAAAGAGACAAAAAAGTAAGCACAATGAAAATATAGATCCAAATGATGATACCTTTATTATCTTGAGAGAAAATTTCACGTGCCTATTCAAGGGAGAAACCTCCAACAGAGTAGAGATATACTACAAATTATTTCCAAGACAACCTTTTCCATGCTTTATGCTATCACACAAACTTGTGAGAGTCCTGTGGGTTTGTAGTTTCTACCTAAGTCTATGTTTTTCCTTGTCTCTCTCCTTTTTCAAACCAATTCTTAATTTTTTTCCCCTTTGGCTTGTAAAATCGTTTTCGTTTGCCTTGTTGATACTGAGAGGGGGGTGAATCAGTATCAAGTACAATTTAAAAACTTTTTCGACTTATACTTAAACTATTCAACTATATACAATGAGCAATGAACAATAGTATAAGAGTTACACCAATACACTACAATACACCATGCACAATATATGAGAAATAATCAATAGTTATTGTTCAAGGGAAGTAATGACTTCCAAAGGTAGCTACAACTTCCAAATGTAAAGGGAGGGATAAACCTCCAATCGGAAGATACAATCCTCCAATATCAAGAGAGATTTGAACTCTCCACCCTTTCCCTTCATTCCACCCAAGAATATATGAGATATAATAAAACTTTACATTAAATCATCACCATCAACCAATCATCACATAGAACCTGATAATGCTTCTTGAGACTTCTTCAATTTCTGCAATTCTTCAATTTATAGAGTATTTTGATCCTATATATAATATTACTCAATGTATTCTCTGAAAATAATCTGAGTTTCCCTCCTTAAATCCTTCCCAAAAAGAAGTTATAGAAAGAATGGTACACTTTATTCAATTCTGGTCTATTCAGGAGACTAAAATTGTACAAAATTCCCCGCGCTCAATATTTAACATCCGATTTGGAAACTCAAAAAATAATCTATAGTCTGTAATATTTCCAATGAAATTTTTCCCATGTCATTTGGATTCTCGATGAAGAAGTTATGACTATTATACCCGGAACACCTGTTTATTGACTAGCTTCAGGACTGGTCACAAACCCTATCTTCCGCAGAGTGTATCTCCATAAATATAGTGAATAAAGAGATGAATTTTTTACCAAACGTACCTTGATATGTCTTCTCAATACCATAGCGATTGCACCATCTGAAATGTTCTAGAAAATTTTTTATAGAAAAAATTGTAAGATGACCTGAAAATAACATACCTTAGAACACATCACCAAAAGACTTCATCCTCCCTTGAAATCCATCCTTCTTTACTTTTTATTTCCTATGAAATTATACTTGTATCAAATTGAATGTATAATTATGTTTATTTATACCATTTATGTCACTTCATTTTAACATTAGGGATGACCTCACACTTTCTTATATTGTAATTCTTTTCTTTAATTATCTTTAGGGCCTACATGTACTTCCTTCTTCAATTCACTTTGTCATCTTCAAAAATTCATTTCTCCTCAACCATGAGGATCCATGTGACATGCCACATACCACCGGAAACAACATGATCTATACTATCCATTCATGGGTGTTGTATATGCATGTGCATTGTCCTTTATGTCCAAACACCTTTATCAATCTTGCAGTCCAAAACCCATGACTAGGGTTGACATCAATGACAACAACCAATATTCCAAAATTCTTCCCCTTTGTCATTGATGGCAACACTCATGCTCCCTCTATCATCATGATCCAAATTTATCTCCCCCTTTGACATCAATGGCAAAGGTTAGGGCTGCTCCCCCTGAGTTTAATGGAAAAATGTAACTCTCTTCTTTGGGGCTGCTCTCCCTGAACATGTGGCACTCAATAATACTTCATACCTATTTTTGGTCTTTGGGACCTTTTATTCCTTAGAATCATTTTGTGTGGCTTTTTTCTTCTCTCTCTTCTTCATGTCTAGGATGTATGTGTTGTTTGGTCTTCTTGTTGCAGTTGCAACCAATCTTCCTGAGTTATTTTCTCTGATTTTACATTTTCGGGAATCAAACGTAAGAGTGTATCATTGATCACACATTTTACTAACACTTAGTAGATTATGATTGAATTCTTCAACCAATAGAAAATTCTTTTCTTTTACATTTTTTCTTCCAAGCTCTACTACACCTTCTCCAAGTATTTTGGCAAATGAGCCATCTCCAAATGCAACATTGCTACCCTTTCTCTTCAAGATGATGATTTTGTCTTGATCCCCGGTCATGTGTGAAGAACATCCACTGTCTATGTACCATTCATCTTCGTATTTACATTATTCAACGGTCAATGTTATTCGACAATCTTCATTGTTTGGAATCTCTTTCCTTCTCCATAATGTGGTTGGCATAGGGACATCTTCATTACTATATTTTCACTCTCGTTCTTTGTGACCAAGATAATTACATTTGTAGCATGCAATATTTTTGTCCATCAATGGGGAAAATGAATTATAACTTTTGTTGACAAATCCATGATTATTTCCATCTCTTCTATTTACACCATTCATGTTTCTTGCGTATGTGTTCCTTTCATTGATTCTACAATTAATTGCCTTATGTCCAAATATATTTCAAGTATAACAATGACCAAGAAAGAAATTTTGATACCTTGGAGTAAGTGGGCTTCATTTGTGATGTAGTCCATATGGGTTCATGATCTATTCTTCTGTAGTTTCCTTCATATTGATTGAAGATTCTTTGATTCCTCAAGGTAGGAGGTCTTCTTGGATATTCATCTCTTTTGTATTCGTTCTTTCTTTCTGGTATTCTAGTCCACCTCCCATCAACTATCTGTGTAGCTCTTTCTTCAACCTTCTTGTTGGTATTTGTATCTTCTTTGTATGAAGTTTCACCCATGCATCCAAGATGTGTTAAGTCTTTTGGCACTTGAGAGTTTCTTAAGATCTTCCTCAATGAGACAACTTTTTGTTCAAGTTTCTCACAATCTTCTTCTTTCTTCTTCATTTGGACATTCCTTACTTCTCCTATTCTTATTTTTTCTTCGAGTAGAGTTTTCAAGGAAATTGTTTCTTCTCTTAGTTTCTCAAAGTCTTCTAATTGTTTCTTCAAGATTACAAATGTATTTTCACAACTACCCAATTCACTTCTTAGTTTTCTTTGCATGTCTTTGAGCTTTCTATTTTCAATCTCAACATGCTTCAATTTTTTAATATTCTCATTTTATTGTTGAATAATTTTTTCTTCATGATTTTCTTTTTCATCATTGGAATTTTCTTCTTCAGTATCATTTCTTTCAATCCTTGGATGAGTACATTCAAATTCAACATGACCTACTCCTTCACAATTAAAGCAAAATAACTAACCTCTATTTTCTTCTTTGAAATATGAGATGTTGTAATTTGCTTCAACTTATTCTTCTTCTTCTCCTTCTTCTGTGTATTTCCTTACATAAAGGTCTTGTAGCTTGTCCCAAAGATCTTTTGATGATGCACATGATCCCACCTTGGATTTCACTGAATCTGTCAATCCATCCAGGATGGTATCTATTGTAAATTTGTTGTTCCTTTTTGCTTCCTTCTAAGCTGCATTCTTTGGTTTCTTCAAAGCATTGTATCCTGAAGCAACTGAGAACCAAACATCTTCCCCAAGAGCTTTCAAGTAAGTTTCCATTCTATTACTACAGTATTCAAAATTGCTTCCATCAAATGGTGGAATCCCATTTGGAATTTTGTCTTCCATTTCTTCTTAGGATCTTCCTTCCAGTGGTTAAACTGTACTGAAGGTAACCCACTCTGATTCCTATTGTTGATACTAAGAGGGGGGTGAATCAGTATCAAGTACAATTTGAAACCTTTTTCAACTTATACTTAAACCATTCAACTATATCCAATGAGAAATGAACAATAGTATAAGAGTTACACCAATACACCACAATACACCATGCACAATATATGAGAAATAATCAATAGTTATTGTTCAAGGGAAGTAATGACTTCCAAAGGTAGCTACAGCTTCCAAATGTAAAGGGAGGGATAAACCTCCAAGAGGAAGATACAATCCTCCAATATCAAGAGAGTGTTGAACTCTCCATCCTTTCCCCTTCCTTCCACCCAAGAATATATGAGAGGTAATAAAACTTTACATTAAATCATCACCATCAACCAATCATCACATAGAACCTAATAATGCTTCCTGAGACTTCTTAAATTTCTTCAATTCTTCAATTCTTAGAGTACTCTGATCCTATATATAATATTACTCAATGTATTCTCTGAAACTCCTCCAATTTTCACTCCTTGAATCCTCCCCAAAAAGAGGTTATAGAAAGAATGGTAGACTTTATTCAATTCTGGTCTATTCAGGAGACCGAATTTTTATAGAATTCCCTGTGCTCAATATTTTACATCCGATTCTGAAAATCGCACACAAGAAACTAAAGTCCGTACTCTTTCCAATGAAATTTTTCCCATGTCATTTGGATTCTCTATGAAGAAGTTATGATTGTTTTACCCAAAACACCTGTTTATTGACTAGCTTCAGGGCTACTCACAAACCCTATCTTCCACAGAGTGTATCTCCATAATTATAGAAAATCAAGAGATGAATTTTTTACCATAGGTACCTTGATATGTATTATCGATACCATAGAGATTTCACCATCTGAATCGTTCTAGAAAAAAAGTTATAACAAAAATGGTAAGATGACCTGAAAATAACATACCTTAGAACACATCACCAAAAGACTTCATCCTCCCTTGAAATTTGGCCTTATTTACTTATTATTTCCTCTGAAATTCAACTTGTATAAAAATGAATGTATAATGATGTTTATTTATATCATTTATGTCACTTCATTTTAACATTAGGGCTGACCTGACACTTTCTTATTTTGTAATTCTTTTCTTTAATTATCTTCAGGGCCTACATGTACTTCCTTCTTCAATTCACTTTGTCATCTTCAAAAATTCATTTCTCCTCAACCATGATGATCCACGTGATGTGCCACATCCCACCGGAAACAACATGATGTATACTATCCATTCATGGGTGTTGTATATGCATGTGCATTGCCCTTCATGTCCAAATAGCTTTATCAATCTTGCGGTCCAAAACCCATGACTAGGTTTGACATCAATGACAACAACCAATCTTCCAACATGAACACCTTTGCATTTAAAGTGCCCCAATATCCCTGTTTTCCAACCCCTATCGATTCATCCAAGTCTTTTTTTACAGAGGCCACAACCGCAGGCTAAAATTGCGACACTCAGAGGGGTCCGTTCTGGACTTGAATCAAGAAAAAAGGCAGGTTCATATTTCAACTGCAGGAATTCCATGTGGAGTTCATACTAGCGGCTCGCGTGTGTTCAGAATCTTAAAATTTGTGCAAAGTATAGCGCCGGAGAAAAAGGCCCGAAGAGAGCATGATTCGTTGATATTTAAAGGGATAGGTGGCAGTTGATCCAAGTGTTTGTGGAAATAAGCTTTGGGAGTTTCGAAGTGAGAAGTGTGTGGAATTGCCAAAGCGTCGAAGTCCTGAAGTACCAAAGTGTCAAAGTGTTTCTTAGTCGTCTAATCTAGGAGGACACATGTTAATTTATCCCCAGCTGCAGGTGAAAAGCAGTTGAAAGAAGAAGTTTGAGTTTTGGATTTCCCAGAGTTTGAAGGTCCAAAGTAATTCTCTGTAGTTCAAGTCAATACCATGCATTGTCAGATCCATAGCTTCGGGTAAAAGCGGTTGAACACAAAGTTTTGATTTTTTATTTTCCCAATGTCCAAATCCTGAATCGTGAAGAAGATCTCGACCATCTATTTGAAAAGAGAAAATGGGATCCATCATTCTAAAAGGTGTCGAAGCTAGGCCATTGATCAAAAAGCCTCATCTTAGATCACCTGATCAATGGTCTCACTCCACTGTAGGGTCGGAAGGTGTGCACATTTTTAAATTTTCAAGGGAGGGCCGAAATCGAAACTATGGATAGAAAGTGACATGTGGCAGTTCATGGTGAATTACGGGGAAAGAAGCGATTTTCTTTCAAACCAACCTTGTTCGCACCCACAATTGTGCAATTGCATAGGGTCATGGCCCTAGGTCACATTGAAGAAGGAGCGATGGAGAGGAGTTTTGCAAAAGACCAAAGGAACCTGTATTGGTCACAAAAGAAGATATGCATGACCTCGAGCTGCCAAGATTGACTCAAAAAAGTCATCAGCACCGCCTGGAACATTCATGGATGTTAGGCCTCATCCTGATCCCATTGAAGGTAGTTAATGGAAATGGGGGCGGAAGTTGAGACCTTGTCTCACCCCATAAATGGAAATCATACTGAGAGTTGTCTTGTGGGGAGATTGTCAATCCGAAGTTTCTTGAGGGATTGATTTCCCTGCAAAGCACATAACTAAGTCAGGCTCGCATCTGACATAAGAAGGTATGCACAGGCAGACAGAGTAGGCACTGAATGGAAACTTTGAATGCGGGGGTCTGGTCACATTCTTGGTGGTTGCAACATTTCTAGTATATATAGGCAGTTTTGATATTTTGTTAAGGTCGAATGGTTGAGCTAGGCTCCCTGCTATTGTTATATTTTGATAAAGAAAACAGGTTCTTTGGTTATGTCTTGTTTTGAGACTTCTTGATTAATATAAGTCATCTTTCTTACTCCATCTTATTTTCCTCTGATACTGAGAGAGTTCATGATTTATTGATTCACATGGATTGTTGTGAATGTATTATGATGAATGTTTGATTATAATATTGTTATGATTTCTTTCAGTTTCCTTGAAATTTGAATCCATGAGGATCTTGGGTTTAACTTTTTTTTTCTTAGGTTGCTGGAAGGCCTAATGTTCATGACAAACCTCTACACCTTTCTCACCAAAGTATTCCTGCTACTCACCTTTACTCCAACTTACTGACTGAAGTTGATCCAAGACCTCAATTGTTTGCGCATACCAATCCAGATTTCTGAGTTAGAACGTTATTTTCATTGAGTCTTCTCCATTTGGCCTCTTAAAACTCATTTAAATTTACTGTATAAACTAATGGGTATTGGGATTACCTTCTATGCAATCTGAGCGTGACTTCCAGTACTAACATTTTTGGCACCATTTCTAGGGAATGGATTGAAGAATTTTCCTTGGGATTGAACGACAAAAAGGTTTTGATTCTGAAGGTGCATTAGATATCAGTACCATTGAAGATTGCAGCTTGCACCTGGTGACTCCATTGTTTCATTTGTGGCTTCGAAAGGTTCTAGCCACACTTGAAGCCGACCAAGAGAAAATTATTAGAAAAGGAAAAAACACTAAGGAAGGTACTTCAACTATTGTACTAGGTGATCCCATTAATCTTCTTAATCCCTCTTTACAAACTACAATAGCTTCTTTTTATTTTCCTGTTATATCGTTTGTTGGAGTTTCAAGAAATTCAAATTTTGGGAGTTTTCCTATTGATTTCTCCCCTCCTATTCTTGGTTTGGAAGGAAAGAGTTTTGAAACCCCTATCTCCACTGAAGTTTTGAAGTGGTTAAGATAGAGGACCTTAGAAGTATTTCCCACTCCAGGCTTTACCACTCCTCCCCTTATTAGAGTTGTTGCAGTTACAGAAGGAGAAACCTCTTTTCTATCTAGCCCCTCATCTTTATCTCCTAACTCTCAGCATTTTTTGTTTTCTCCAATAACCACAGCCCCAGTCTCACCTATCCAAACTCTATCTCCTCCTGGTTCTCTTCAAGTTCACGTCCAAATGGCAGGTGCTAATCCTCCTAGGAACAGGATGGATGAGATATTAGCTGCTAGATACACCCCTCTGGTTTTACCTCAGCCTATGAATGCTCTCCCAGCCATGAACTATATTAAGTACATGCCCCAATTCATAGGGGAGGGAGATGTGATTTCATAAAAGAAACTTGCATCCTTTTATAGATTTGCAGAGATTCAGGTCATCAAAAATGAATATGTGTGGATGAATGTTTTTGTACAGAGCCTTGATGGTGATGCTAGGGATTGGTTTAAGGACTTGCCTCCTAGATCTATTGATGGGATTGTTTCTCTAGATGATTCATTCTTAAGACATTCAGGGAATAAAAATATCTCCTTTATTATATTACTGAATTCGTGGAACTTAAGATAGAAGGAGGGGAATCTATTTTAGACTTATCGAAAATATTTAATAAGATGTATAAAAAGATTCCCGCTGAAATTAAACCGACAAAAACCTCTGCCAAGATGACTTATGCTAGTGCTTTTGACCTCAATTTTTGCCTCTTGTTGAGAGAAAGAAGAGCTACCTCCTTGGATCATATGAAAAATGCAACCCTTGAAGTAGAATCCAATATATCGGTAACTGGAAATATTAGGAGTAAGGTTGATAGAGACAAAAGAAAAGGTAGGTCTAAAACTTTGACCTCTAGTTCCTCTACTTCCCCCCCTTAAAAGGATGAAGTGACCAAGATACTAAAATCACTTTCTGTTAAAGTGGAAAGGTTGGAATTGGAAGGAAAGGAAAGCTATAGGAATCTCCCAAATGCTGATAATAGGGGTAGTTTTAAAAGACCCACTAATGCCCCTCAGACCATCCAAATAGATCAGAGAAACAGGGACAGAGATGATCAGAAAATCCAAACCCCTCTTTAAAATAACCTGGTTACTGATGAACATGAAGAGGAAGAAGATATTGATCCTGAGATCGATTACCTTGGAGATACCTCTTCGTCCCCTCGTTTAACTTAGTCTACATACGAAGAGGCCCTCATGAGAAATCATCTGAATGAGTTGAGTAAAGGAGAAAATACCAACAGCGATCCAAATAAATATGACCTTAGTGTTGGACAACTGAGAGGAGGGGTGAATCAGTTGTTACCATGTTTAAACAATAATGCTTCTTTTAAAATCTTTACAAGGAACTCAATGATGATCACAATAATGCAGAGAGATAAACAAAGGCACATTCAGCATCAGTCACACACATGTGATACACAAAGACAAATATTTCCTGAGGAAACCCATAAAGGGTAAAAACCTCTTTTTATTTATATGATAAGTAATAGTTACATTCTTTACATTATCATACATATGAGTACCAACTCATAATGAGGCTACAACCTCTATTTTGCAAGCTCCAACTTGCTGAGAGCACCAAATCTCTGTTTTCTCTAGCACCCACTAGAAGGAAGCACCAACTCCCTGGTTTCTCTAGCACCAACTAGAAGGAAGCACCAACTCCCTAGTTTCTCTAGCACCAACTATAAGGAAGAACCAACTCCCTGGTTTCTCTAGCACCAACTAGAAGGAAGCACCAACTCCCTGAGTGTTTCCAGCACCAACTAGATGGAAGAACCAACTTCTAATCATACAGGCACCAACCTGTATAACAGAGAACAAGAGTTCTTCCTTGCACCACCCTGCCACCCTGAAATATAAATCTTTTCTACTGAAACTTATGATAGTGATATGATCTTCAACAATGTCTTACCAGACTCATCATTGTTATGCTACATTTCATTTCTCTATCTACCTCATCGCCTTTCTGCACCCATTTCTTGCGCTGTCTGTTCTTCTGCTTTTTATGCTCGGTGCGCCATGTCCATTCACTGCACAGTTCCTCTTCTGTGCAATTCAGCTGCTGCACTCTCCTCCTTCTTCACACATGAATCACATTCAACAACAACAACCACAACAAACTCCAACAGCAACAGCAACCCCATCTCTTCTCTGTACCATGTATTTATAGCTTCTGTGCAACTTGTGCATGCAATGTTCACAATGCCTCTGCATGTTGACTCTGCGTCGTTATCCTCCACCTCTCGAGTGCTCTGTCTGATCATCTTTGTGACTCTTCAGCTTCTCTGGTGGTTCGCCCCACGTGTCCAGCATCACTGTATGCTATACTGAGATTCCTCAGCCTCTCTGGTAGTTTGAGACTCTTCGTCTTCTCTCTGACAGTCGAACTCACCTTCTTTGTTTCAGTTACAGGCCTTAATACTCATCTGTTGTCAATCACCTCCATGAACATATTCATCCCTCTTGAAGATTCCCAACGACTCTTCACCTTCTCTGTCAATCATCCCAAGTGTCTTCAAGTCCTCTGGCTGAAACCATCAATGGTTTCTGGCAGTTATACTATGTCGTGCTACAGTATCCCTCTGATCTCCTTCAGGTTTATTTGCGCCATTGGATGAACTTTATTAATCTTGCCTTTAAATCGGGTTTCGGCATTTCGACATTCCTATGGCCATGTGTCTCGATACTTCATGTTGCGATCTCTGAAGCTTCGATACAAATCTTTTATGTGTTAGCTCCTTCCTCTATATGACCATGGCCATGACCAAGCACTTATGCTTAAAGTGATTTTCGTGAATTTGTGTTTTGTGAATCTAGAGATGAGGCATCTCGACTCTCCAAGTCGCGATTCACGAAACTTTGAGATGGAGCTGAGATCAATGGTCCATGATCTCGATGATTCTACGGTCCAGATCTCATCGTGAATTCACATCTCACGATCCCTTCGATAGAGTTTATTGTCACTCTAAGTCGCGATAGGTGAAACTTCGAAAAGGATCTTTATGGTGCTTTGATCTTTCGCCACGCGTCCTTTTGATCCAATGGTCCACGATTAAATCACGATTTAGCATATCGCGATTTTGGCATTCCTGTGGTGAATGTTCTTTTACATATCCAACACACGATCCTTGAAACTTTGACATGGTGTAAGTTTGCTGACGTCACATGTGTTAAATAACTGCCACATGTCACCCTGATTCGTGACTCACATGTGCTTGGAATGTTGAATCATCTTGACACTTGTCATTGCCTTGTTGTGCCATGTGTTCTTAGGTTTGCTGACGTGTCTTATTTTGAGATTTCACATTTCGGCACTTCGGGACTCCTAATGTTGAGAGTCTCTGACTTCTCCATTTCTCGATCCTGGAAACTATGACATGGAGTTAGATCAACGGTCTAGATCAAAGCTTGATCTGATGGCTCAAATTACATCGTGATTTCGCATATCGAGATATCGTGATTCCTGATGTTAATAATCTTTGACATGTTCAACTCTCGATCCTTGAAACTCCGACATGGATTTGAATCAACGGTCCAGATTCAACCTTAATCTGATGGCTGAGATTAAATCACGATTTCAGATATCGTGATTTCGAGAGGTTAGGGAACATCGTTCCTTTGACTCTCTAGTCAGCGAACTGACGATCTATATCCACGTGTCCTTCCTGAAGATGGATGGTCCTTCTTCTTTCGAAATTTTGTGAGCCCTATACTCCTTGCACTTTAAAGAATGTGCAGGTTCTCCTCGATGCAATGGTGGTCGAACCTTGTGCTCGGATCTAACGCCCGAGATTTATCCTCCATATCTACGCGCTCCTTTTGTCTTCATTCAGATCTAACGGCCATCGGGAATTGTTATAACCCTAAATTGCACCACACATGCTTACCTGGCATCAGGCCAACTCATATCCCTTCCTTGCCAAGGCCATGCTGAACAAACTCTTGAAAAACCTCTTAAATAAAGTAACCCATGTCCTAACCCATTACTGGGCGCATTGGAACGCTGGCAGGCCTTCTACTTCACGCGTTGGAACGCTGGCTGGCCCACTACAGCCCGCGTTTACCTAACAAAGCACAAAAACAGGAAAGTTGCTGACGGAATGAAAAGCTTTGGGTCAGTTAACTGGAACTCCCAGCCATGCATGGCCGAGATTTCGTCCAAAACCCTAGCTCCTTCTAGCCTATAAAAGAAGGGGTAGGGGTACCATTTGGAGGAGGAAAAATCATAGCAAAGAAAATCTGCCCAATTGCCGAATTCGTTTTGTCCCAACCCTTTAGCCTTTCCTCAAGCTTCAGGAGAATTCAAGCAAAGCAGTTGGAGGACAAAGAAGAGGAGGATCCCAGGATCAGGATCAAGGAATGGTGCCCGATATCTATTATTATTGTAAGTTGATTCATCTTGAGATTAATAAAGAATACTTTTCCCGTCCCAATGCACGAGTTTTATATGTTTTATTCGATTTATGCTTAATCTCTAACCCTCTAGTAGGACAATAGCATGCATGCATAGTGTTTTGTCTTGATTGCAGGATCGTCTTTGGAAGGAGCAGTAGAAGCAAGAGGATAAAGCGCAACGGAGGATCTACACCAAACATCAGTAAAAAGGTTAGTAGGTTCTTTCCATGTTTGCATGTGAAAAAGGGTTTTAGGTTTGGGGTAGAAGGTTAAAAGTAATTTCTTAAGGGTCATGATCTGCATGCAAGTTTAAGCCCTAGCTTGTTAGTTCATAGGGTATAATTTCCCAACAACAGGAATTTAGGATGGGATCCGACGATCAATGTTCCTTCTCTGCCCAAGCTTATGAATCCTCCTTACTTAGAAGAATTTCTAAGTGTCAGGCCTCGACCTTTGATCTTCTTGTGATCCTGAGTACACTATCTCTCTTGAGATTTAGCAATGAGTTAACCTCATCCCTGGTGCACACCTACACACTGCATTCGAACCTGTGCTAATTCCTCCTGAGCTTACTTTGTTCCTGTTAAACCTGCCAACAATCCTTTGCACTATCTCTTCTGAACTTATCAAGCTTGCTCTGCAGTGTCTTCCTAGAATACTTCTGATGTCCGTCTGTTACATTCTTCCTATACTCATGCCATATTCACTGTTTTAATTGCCATCAATGACAAGCATACGATGCCTGATAAATATTTTCCAACAATCTCCCCCTTTGGCATTGATGGCAACTAAGGCACCCGCATTCTTTTCTCCCCCTTTGACATCAATGTCAAAGAGACCATGCTCCCCCTGAGCTATTGTAGTAATGTTTAGGAGGTATCAAGTATTAAGATCAACACGAAGTCCCCCTAACAGGAAGGACTCTCTTATATGAGGCCTGTAGATGTTTGTATCCAAACCAGAGTCTTCTTTTTCTGATTCTTGGACCTGTTTATCTTCAGCTTCCACTGTATCCTCTATAGAGTACTCAAAATTGCTCACCTCTCTTACTCAGACTCCTTTATCAATATTCTCATGAGTGGATGACTCCCCCTGTCACTGTTATCTCTCTGCTTCTGACTATTTTCCTCCTTTGTTCCTAAAAGTTAACTTTCCTTGGCAAGGTCTTTCCTCTTGTTACTTCTATAGGATGTCATGTATATCATTTTGTAGAACAAAACATTGTTGTTGAAGATGTTGATATCCCACTGACACTTTGAGTAATTGTTGCTTGTTACTATTCGAACAACCCTTGGATCTCCCCATTGATTCTTATCGATTTCTAATGCTGCATTTCATATTTCTTCCATGATGCATACAATCCAAGGTTTTTATCTCCATATTCAATCACAAGAGAAAACTTCTACACCCATTCTCATACCTGCTTTTCTTTCTCACAAATGAAGGACCTATATCAGGTTTCTTAGGAGCACTGATTTCTACCTTGTTGAGTCCAATATCAGATTTGTCATTTGGTGATCTCTGGCTATCCAAGACCTTGTCCAGAGTCATGGATATTCTCAAGAACTTGATTTGGGTGTCTGCCTTCTCAATCTTCAAGACTTTTTCTTCCTATTTATGACATGGTTATTCTCCTACTTCATCCATGGGGTTAATGGTAACTGAAAATTCTTTTATTGTATCTGAATCTTCTTCTTTACTTGCAAGGGAGGACTCAATTTCAACATCATTAATTTTCTTTGTACTTTTATTCACCACTTGTCCTGAGTTTATATTTACCTTACATTCTTTGTACGTGAGCACCTCTTCACTGCCTCTGTCACATTTTTGACTTGTTCTGAGCAAATGATGTTTCAGACCATCCACAAGAAGAACGTACTGGGCATCTCCTTTGTCATTACTCAAACTCATCATCCCTCTATCCTTGATTTTACCTGGTTCATCATTTTCAAGGATCACATTTCCTGTTTTGCTTTTATTTATGGACAATAGCTTATCCTTGTCTCCAGCCATGTGCTTGGAACATCCACTGTCTATATTTCTAGAGGCCTTTTGTTTTTGAGTTGAAAGTGCTTGACCACATTTTTCACTATCTTTCCTCTTCCATGTGCTAGTCTTTCTCTCTAAGAACTTTATCCTTGGATCTGCTTTGTAATTCTTGAGATGGTAGTTTGCAGCTTTGTGGCCAAAGTTGTGACAGTTATAGCATTCAATATCATTGTTCAATAGGTCAAAGTCATTGTTGCAGCTTTGTCTACTCATTGACTGTTTATTAATCCTTGACCCCCTCAGTTGCATGTCTCTAGACTTAATTTGGCAATTTGCAATCTGTGATGGTTTGTTACTTTGTTGTATCATTCTTTGTTGTGATAGATATTTATTCCTTAGAAATCTTAATTGCTCATGTCTAAGTCTTAGGGAACAATTTACAGCTTTGTGACCAATGTTAGAACAGTAGAAACAATATCCATAGAAAAATTCTTTGTACCTGGAAAATGGTTGTCTTCTTTGAGAAAATCGATTTCTTTCATGTTGATGATGTCTTTGAGCAGGGAGTGCATTATTTCTTTGTTCTACAGATTCAGTCC
>ML776566.1:967753-980521 GCA_009831015.1 Picea engelmannii
GCAAAGATATTTAAAAAATCTACTCCAATCTAATTTATCCTAAATTTTACGTGTGCATACCTAAACTTTTGCTCTAATATTTCCTAATTTATAAATAAACAATATTTTAATTTACAGAGAATACATCTCTTACATTTTGATTCAACTCTAAACTTACAATCTACAGAAAAAATAACGAATCAAGAACTTATTCTTATCTACGAGTACATGTTTGGAGGTTCACTAAGAGACCATCTTTATGGTAAATAATTTGTTGAGCAATATTGTTTTTAGATTGATTTTTTGCATACTGATATTAATTCTTCTATTGGCCAAAATGGTCTATTTGATCCTTAATTTCTTTTTTAGGTCCTAGTTCAAGAATTTCCGAAGTAAATTGGAAAACACGGCTTAATATAGCATTAGATGCAGCTCAGGGTAAGTCTTTGGGTAATTTGAAGTTCATTTATGTATTTGATTACAATAAAACCATTTGTGTTTTCATTGATACTTCCATTTGTATTTGAAGGATTGGAATACCTACACATGGGTTGCACACCAAAGATAATTCACAGGGATGTTAAGACAACGAACATCCTTATAGACAACAATATAAATGGAAAACTGGCCGATTTTGGTCTCTCAAAGATCACAAATGATGGGGAGGCTACTCATGTTACCACTGATGTGAAAGGAACAATAGGATACCTTGATTCGGAGTAAATAAATTTCAGTTTATTTGCAACATTCTTGATGCAGAAATAGTTCAATTAATTGTTAGACGCAGAGTCGTTTTCACTTTTGTTTGGCATGTTTTCACAGGTATTTTCGCAGTCAAATGTTGACGGAAAAGAGTGACGTGTATATCTTTGGAGTGGTTTTGAAGGAGATCATATGCGAAAGACCACCCATTAATCCAAATCTAACTGAAGACATGTACTTGTAGATAAGCATAAGTTCTCGTGAATCTACATTTTGATTTGGGGGACAAATACTTAGCAGAAAAAATAAATACTGTAGCGTGCAACATATATGAAAAGATCCATTGACAACTTCTTGCTTGCTTGGTTACTTACAGGGTGTCACAAGCTGTTGGTGCAAACGAGAGGACGTTGTTTTCATTGTCGTAATAGGTAACAGGTAACATGTGTCACAAGATGTTGGCTCAAACGAGAGGACATTACCGAATACGGAAAGATGAGCTATACCGGTAACATGTAACATTGTTAGGCAGATAATGTCACAGTTAACAAACCAAACAAATACATTTTAAAAATATTTTCATTTAAAAAATATTTCAAATTTACCTATCCCCGACGCTCGTGACCTCTGGACGACCCCGGCGACCTCAGCCTCACCTCCGCAGTGCTCGCGACCTCCCGGTGACCTCCGCCTCACGTCCATGCACGAATACATAGAGCCATACGACAAAAGAGCTCTCGCGGAGCCATACGACAACAGAGCTCTCGCGGGCGAATTTTTTGTAAAACATTGGAATGTTGATGCGTGGCTAATATATAAACCATATTTCGGCCGAAAGATAGTTCGGCCGAGCTATTTGTCGGCCGAACAATGTTTCGCCCGAAATATCTTTCGGTGGAAAACTTATTTCCGGAAAGAAAATATTCGGCCGACCAAATTTCTACACGCAAATCGAGGGGGTGGTTATTGAACCGTTCGATTTGACGTTTATTTTTTCGGCCGAAAATAATAGTTTTCGGCCAAAAAATATTATTAGTTCGGCCGAAAAAAGGTTTTTCGAAATTTTGGAGACTTGATTGTCACGAAAGTGTAACCCACCATCTCTTCTCTGATGTCTATGAAAAAATTAGGTCTTGTGCCAAGTGTCAGAAATTCTCTGGAAAGAAACAACTCAAGTATTTTCCATTGAAACATGTGGTATCTTCAGGTCCCTCTCAGTAGTGGGGCCTAGATTTTGTTGGGGAAATTCATCCTACTTCAAGTGGTCAACATAGATGGATATTGATTGACACAGACTACTTTACTAAATGGATATAAGCCATCCCCACAAGAAAAGATTCCCACAGAGTAATCATTGGTTTTCTTGAGAATATTATAGCAAGATTTGGTTGTCCAAATAGAATTGTCACTAATACTGCTACATCTTTCAAGGTTGAACCATTGATTAAGTTTTGTGAATAGTTTGGAATCACATTGATTCACTCTACTCCTTACTACCCCCAAGGGAATGGACTGGCATAATCCTCTAACAAGAGCCTTATTAAGATCATCAAAATAGTGTTAGAGGAAAAATAGAAGGCCTGGGATACAAATATTAAATTTTGTTTATGGGTGGACAAAGTGGCGCAGACGCCTCCCGAGGCACGTCCACGCTCACCAGAACCGTCCTTCACTCAGGCCCGAAGAGTTAAATTACTCTTCAACCCCCTGTCGGGAGTTCTTAATACCCATAGAACTCTTTTCCCTTGCGATATCCCCTTCGTCTTATCGGGAAATCGGGTTTTGCGTTATCGTGAAACTTGTGGGCACGTTTCTCGTGCTATCCAAAACACCGAAACCCGATGGGTCTTAATGCCAATACTTTTCCGTTCTTGTCGGGAATTTCCCTATCAGGAAATCGGCATACACGATGTCGCGGTTCACTAGCACCACGAATCTCCCAACCCTGAACTCCGATATGCACGTGCGATCTCTCCTTGCCACGTCACCACGCCTTTCTCCGTTCTATTGGGAATCGCGTGATCGCGATTTCAAAGGTCGCAATTCCTTTGCACTGGAAAATCCCAAATATCGAACCCCGACTTCTCTGGATTGTGGACACATGTCCAGTTCGAGATCCACGACCCTGATCTCTTCGGAAAATCGCAAATCGTGATTTCAACAGGCACAAAACTCTGGCCTCCACAAACCCCGATGAGTCAGATCTTGATGGCTCTTGGCTCCTTCCTCCGCCTAAGGCGTAGATCCTGTGCAACTTTTCCAAGATCTGGTAGCTTTCGGGACTTTGCTAATCTCCCTTGTGAATCATGGCCGTCGATTCCTCCCTTCGAGAATTCCTCCCGATCTAAATCTCTTTCCTGCTTGAACCTTCTCTTGGGTCCTCTTCCACGGTATCACAAGGGAACTATCCCTCCTGAGCTTGTCAACTCTGATTCCTTCAGAGAGTTTGCGCACACTTCTCGTGCTCGACCTTCAACAACTCCCCAAGTGTTGAGTCTTTCTGACTCTGTGCACCTCCGGCAACATCAGTCTCTACCTTCCTTTGCTCAGATTAACAACTGAGACTTCTAATCCCGCATATGCTCTCGTCGCATGACTTCCACAACAACCCTATAACTTCTGGATGAATGAGGATAAGTGTTTAACTATCGAGACTCATCAATGCACTCTTTGTAGATGAATTCAACTGCACTCTATGCAGGAATCTTCTGGCTCAGACAGAGAAACAATTGAAACTTATTCCCTTCTCTCTCTCTCAGACTTCAGTTTGAAAACATGAAATCACTTGCACCGCATACACAAAAGAAAATGCATAGATAGAAACCAAACGTTTATGGGCACATTCACAATATGCACAGAGAAACAACACCAACCATGAACTCGAATCAAAGACTCTTTCTATTAATTCCACTGCCTGTACATGGGTGTTCTTCACAGTATTCTCTACTTTCTCTGCTCTTCTCCTGAATGCTTGATTTCTGAATCATGTTACAATGTACAAGTGAGGGTGTCTATATCCGTTTTCCCTCTCGAAAACTGAAACTGTCTAATCTAGACTTAAACATCTATCTACCTGCATTAAATCTATTAAATGCCTTCCTATCTACTAAGGATGAGAGCTTAAAGGCTCAAGGTCCCCTTTACAATACAAGTGCACCACCTCTTAATAATTCATTGCAGACTTGTGCAAAAATCCCAAAGCACTTTTCAAAATTTTGGGTTTGTTTTCCCAGCTGATCTCCGCTTGATGTGTTGGCTCGCTTGCTGAGTTGGCGATGCTCCTGTATCATACTCCTCGGATTGAAAATTTTCATGGGCTCCTGTCCATGAGCTCCTACACGGTTTGTCCATGCTTCTGTATCACTGCTTGATTTTCCCAGCTAGCATCTTCGATTGGGTGATTCTTCCATTTCACCAAGTACTCGAAGTACTGCTTTCACCTGGTCTTCTTTCCCACTCGCTTGTCCAGTATGCACTCCATCTGCGGCTTCTCTACAACTGGTAATTGCTTCTACTAGTGGATCACTGGTTCTTTAGTTCTAGCCTCTGCTTCTCCAGCCCTGTATGGGTATAAATCCGAAACATTAAATATCAGAGATATCCTAATGCCATCCGACAACTCAATTTCATAAGCGTTCTCTCCAAATTTCTTCAGGACCCTACATGGCCCAATCTTTTTCATTTTCAACTTGTTATATGTTCCCCTTGGGAACCTTTCTTTCCTCAGATGTGCTAGAACAAGATCCCCAACTTCAAACTGAAGTTGTCTCCGATGCTGATCTGCTCTGTGCTTGTATTCCCGATTTGAGTCTTCCAGTCGCTGCTTCATCTTGCTGTGAAGTTCTTTCATCGCTTCAGCAAATTCCTCTGCACTCGCACTGCTAATCGCAATCTGTTCTGACTCCCTGAGTTCAGAAATTCCCCTCGGTTGTGTCCCACACACAATCTGAAATGGGCTTTTTCCTGTACTCTGATTCACAGAATCGTTGTATGCGAATTCTGCCTGTGGCAATATGTTGTCCCAGCTGTTATGGTGTCCTATCACCAAGCTCCTCAGCAAGTTCCCAAACTTCTGTTGACCACCTCGGTCTATCCGTCTGTCTCTGGATGGTAAGATGAACTAAAAGACAAATTAGTCCCTAGCTTCTTCCATAGCGTCCTCCAAAAATGACCTATGAATTTGGTGTCCCTGTCCGAGACTATGCTTCTCGACAATCCATGAAGTCTAACAACCTCTTTGAAAAACAAGTTTTTGATGTGGGTCGCATCGCTGGTCTTTTGACACGGAATAAAATGTGTCATTTTCGAAAACCTGTCCACCACCACAAAGATGGAATCAACACCTCTATGCGTCCTCGGCAAACCTAGTACAAAATCCATGTTGATCACCTCCCATGGCCTCTCCGGTATGGGCAATGGCTAATAAAGACCTACATTCTTCTTCCAGCCCTTCGAATGCTGAAAAATTTGACACCTGTCAACAAACCTTTTGACATTTGCTCGCATGCCTGGCCAAAAATACGATTCACTTAGCTTCACGAATGTCTTGTCATGGCCAAAATGCCCTGCTAAACCTCCACTGTGCTTTTCCTTCACCAAGTTCTCCCTCATGGAGAAAATTGGAATGCACAATTGATTGCCTCTGAACAACAATCCCTCCTAGATCATGTAGTCTACCCTTGGTCTCTGATCCCTGAGAACGGGATTCTCAGCTGCTTCATATGCTTCTCTGAAGTCTGCATCTCCTGCATACATGTCCTTCAGATTCTCAAAACCCAGTGTTTTGACTCAGAATTCCTCCAGCAATAAACATTTCCTGCTCAAAGCATCAACCACTTTGTTAGCAGTCCCTGAAATGTGTTTAATCACAAACGTGAAATTCTGCATATACTCTACCCATTTTGCATGTTTCTGATTCAACTTATCCTGTTGACTCACAAACTGCAATGCATGATTATCGCTGTACAATACAAATTCCTTTGGGATCAAGTAATGCCTCCACTTATTTAATGCCTGTATGATGTCATAAAACTCTTTATCATACGTGGAGTATTTCAGCTTTGCGTCATCCAGCTTCTCACTGAAATATGCAACTGGCCTGTCCTCCTAACTCAAGACCGCTCCTATGGCATATCCGCTTGCATCACATTTCACTTGAAATGTTTTCTTGAAGTCCGACAACACTAACACTGGTTGCTCTGTGATCTTCCGCTTCAATAGGTTGAATCTTTTCTCAGCCTCTACTGTCCAATGAAAAGACTTGTGTCGCTTCTTCACCGTGTCCATCATTGCTGCACTAATCCCACTGAAATTCCTGATGAATTTTCTGTAGAAACTAGCCAGTCAATGGAAACTCCTCACCTCAAAAACATTTCTCGGTCACGGCCAATTCTTAATTACTTCCACCTTACTCGGATCCATTTTCAACTCATTTTCTGAAATAACAAAACCCAAATAAATGAGCTCTGTCTGAATAAATGAGGATTTCTTCATATTGATCAACAGCTTCTCCTGCTGTAGATTTCTCATTACTATGGCCAAATGTTTCAAATGTTCAGCCTTCATCTTACTGTAGATCAATATATCATCCAGATATACGACTATGAACTTCCCGATGAATTCCCTCAGGACTTCATTCATCAGTCTCATGAATGTGCTCGATGCGTTTGTCAAACCAAACGGCATGACCAGCCATTCGTACAAACCTTCGCTTGTTTTGAATGTCGTCTTCAATTCATCGCCTTCTCTCATGTGAATCTGATGATATCTTCTCTTCAGATCAATCTTCAAAAAATAATTTTCCCCACTTAGGCAATCCATCAGATCATCCATTCTCGACAGTGGAAATCTGTACCTGATGGTAATTTTGTTAATCGCTCTTGAATCGGTGCACATTCTCCAACATCCATCCTTCTTTGGACTAAGCATTGTTGGAACAATACACAGACTCAGGATTTCTTTGACCAGTCCTTTGTCCAGCAGCTCCTGGACCTGCCTCTTGACTTCCTCGTTTTCCTCACACTCCTCATCGGTGGCAACGAGCGAGGTAATTCGTCCATGATGATATCAGCAAACTCTCCCAGCAGTTCCTGAATCTCTTCTGGCAAGTCGTCCACTCTTGTGCTAGTCAGGACAATTCTCGGTTTCCTGACCACAAAGAATTGTGGATCTTCCTTCTTCTCCATTTATGTGAGAAGCTCCTTCCCACTCATGAGAAGTATGGTGTTACTTACTTTCAGCTTCACCTCCTCATCCTTTTCTAAAGTATATGTGTTCATTCTCCCGTCATGAACCACATTTCGGTCATATTTCCATGGTCTACCCAGTAACAAATGACATACATCCATGGGAATGACATCACACAAGAATTTATCATTATATTCCCCAATTTTAAAGTCAACCAAACATTTTTTAGTGACACTCACCTGATGACCCTTCTGTAGCCATGATACTTTATATGGACTCAGGTGATCAGTCATCTCCAGCTCCAACTTTTCCACCATCTTGGTTGAAACGAGATTGTCGGTGCTTCCACTATCCACAATGACCTTGCATTTCTAGCCCTTGCTTTTGCATGTGGTTCTGAACAGTCTGGTCCTTTGAGCTGAACTCTCCACCTCCTTCTCAGGTGTTAAGAGAACTTTGTGAACCGTCAGTGACCTCCCACTTATGGTGTCTTCATTCTCGACATCACGCCTCTGCGCTTCAACGATGTGAGCTTCTCCTTTTTCCATTTTCTTGTCTGGACAATCAATGGCTTTATGTCTATCCTTCCCACATGTAAAACATGTGATGATTCCTCCTCTGCCTCTTCCTCTACCTCTGGTACGAGGAAAAGTGTTTGTGTCAACATACCCGCCACCCTTCTCTGTATGCTGTCTCCTCGGCTCAACATATGGCTTTCCTCACTGTGAGGTTCCACCTCTCTCAATCTTACCCTCGGGTTTCTTCCATTCCTCCTTGGGCTTCTGATATTTCTCCTAGGCAACTGCCTTGCCTCTGGGCTGACTTTTGCCTCACCCTCGCTGTCCTTTCTTACGACTCAGCTTCTCCTCGGCTTTCAAAGCCATCTGGTAAGCATCCTCAACCATTCTGATGGTTGTCATGCTTAATTCATCCTGAATGTCGTATCTCAGACCATTCAGGTATTTGGCAATCTTCTCATCATCGCTCTCCCGATGACCTGCTCGGATATTGAGCTTGTAAAACTCTTCGGTGTATTCCTTCACCATCATCAACTTCTGTCTCAGGTTCTGCATTCGCCTGAACAGTGTGATCTGATAATCCCTTGGGATGAACTTCGCTTTCATCTTTGAAATCATTCGATCCCAGCTTTTAATATTTTGTTTGCCTTTGGAACGTCTATCCGCTTGTAGCTCGTCCCACCATAATGATGCATGTCCCTTCAACTTGGTAACAACATGCCTTACCTTTTTATCCTCTTCAATATCCTCATAATCGAAGTAGGTGTCAAGAGCTCGGATCCAATCTAGTAACTCTTCTGCATCCAAGCTTCCTTCATAGACTGGAATGTCCATTTTGGTCTTGGAACTCATCCTGGCGATAACTTTAATCAATCGCTCAGTTGATGCATCCTCTGCTGTGACCTCTTCTTCATGTCCAGCTTCCTCTTCAACTTCGGAATCACTAATATCCCTTGCACCAACTCTACGTATCTGCGCTGTCTCCATCTCTTCAAGCCTTGCTCGAAGATCTCTCATCCGTCGCTCCATTTCTGTATTCCCTGTCGGCCTGCCTCTTCTTTGCGCATCCCTGTCTTCCGGACCAGGTGATTGCCTTTCTCTCCTGGGCGGCATGATAAATCCTATCTCTCTCTGCTACATAAAAACAAGATTCTTCCCGCTCTGATACCACTCTGGCGTAGACGCCTCCCGAGGCACATCCACGCTCACCAGGACCATCCTTCACTCAGGCCCGAAGAGTTAAATTACTCTTCAACCCCCTGTCGGGAGTTCTTAATACCCACATAACTCTTTTCCCCTGCGATCTCCCCTTCGTCTTATCGGGAAATCAGGTTTTGCGTTATCGCGAAACTTGTGGGCACGTTTCTCGTGCTATCCAAAACACTGAAACCCAATGGGTCTTAATGCCAATACTGTTTCGTTCTTGTCGAGAATTTCCCTATCGGGAAATCGGCATACACGATGTCGCGGTTTACTAGCACCACGAATCTATGAACCCCGAACTCAGATATGCACGTGCGATCTCTCCTTGCCACGTCGCCACGCCTTTCTCCATTCTATCGGGAATCACATGATCGTGATTTCAAAGGTCGCAATTCCTTTGCACTGGAAAATATCGAATGCCGAACCCCGACTTCTCTGGATTACGGACACGTGTCCAGTCTGAGATCCACAGCCCTGATCTCTTCGGGAAATTACAAATCACGATTTCAATAGGCACAAAACTCCGGCCTCTGCAAACCCCGATGAGTCGGATCCCGATGGCTCTTGGCTCCTTCCTGCGCCTAAGGCGTAGATCCTGCACAAATTTTCCAAGATCTGGCGGCTGTCGAGACTTCGCTAATCTCCCTTGCGAATCCTGGCCGTCGATTCCTCCCTTCGAGAATTCCTCCCGATCTAAATCTCTTTACTGCTCGAACCTTCTCTTGGGTCCTCTTCCACGGTATCACGAAGGAACCATCCCTCCTAATCTTGTCAACTCTGATTCCTTCAGAGAGTTTGTGCACACTTATCGTGATCGACCTTCAACAACTCCCCAAGTGTTGAGTCTTTCCGACTCTGTGCACCTCCGGAAACAACAGTCTCTACCTTCCTTTTCTCAGATTAACAACTGAGACTTCTAATCCCGCCTGTGCTCTCGTCGCACACCTTCCACAACAACCCTATAAATTCTGGATGAATGAGAATAAGTGTTTAACTATCGAGCCTCATCAACGCACTCTTTGCGGATGAATTCAACTGCACTCTATGCAGGAATCTTCCGGCTCAGACAGAGAAACAATTGAAACTTATTCCCTTCTCTCTCTCTCAGACTTCAGTTTGAAAACATGAAATCACCTGCACCGCATACACAAAAGCAAATGCATAGACAGAAACCAAACATTCATGGGCACATTCACAATATGCACAGAGAAACAAAACCAACCATGAACTTGAATCAAATAATCTTTCTATTAATTCGACTGCCTGTACATGGGTGTTCTTCATAGTATTCTCTACTTGCTCTGCTCTTCTCCTGAATGCTTGATTTCTGAATCATGTTACAATGTACAAGTGAGGGTGTCTATATCCGTTTTCCCTCTCGAAAATTGAAACTATCTAATCTAGAATTAAACATCTATCTACCTGCATTAAATCTATTAAATGCCTTCCTATCTACTAAGGACGAGAGCTTAAAGGCTCAAGCTCCCCTTTACTATACAAGTGCGCCACCTCTTAATAATTCATTACAGACTTGCGCAACAATCCCAAAGCACTTTTCAAAATTTTGGGTTTGTTTTCCCAGTTGATCTCCACTTGATGTGCTGGCTCGCTTGCCGAGTTGGCGATGCTCCTGCATCACAAAGTGACAAAAAAAATATCTCTTGGTGTCTCTCCTTTCCAGTTGGTGTATGGGGTTGAGGCCATATTTCCCTCTCAAATTGCCTTACCTATGGAAAAATTCTTCCAAGACTATCAAAGAGAAATAGATAATATGATTGGAAGAATACAACAGTTGGTAAAAGCGCAACAAATGAAGGAGAAACTACTGGAAAAATCCCATGACCATCAACAAAAGATCAAGAAGGATTTCAACATAAGAGTAAGGAAAGAGGATTTCTAGCAAGGAGATCTAGTACTTAAGTGGGATGCACCTAAACAAGGTAAATAAAACCATGGTAAATTGAGGCCTTATGGATTGGCCCCTTCAAAGTTTCTGAGGTTTTTTCAAATAACACTTACAAGTTGCAGGATTTGGAGGATGCTGAAGTTTTTGGTATCCCTGTAAATGGGCATTCTCTGAAGAAGTTTTTTACTTAAGCCATGACTGGCTTCCCATGTCATTGTAAATATCATTTCACTTTTGTTTCCTGGTTTTATAAGTGACTCCATAACCCAACATCTAAGGCACTGGAACTACTTGTTATTGGTAGCTCGCAGGGAGCATGCCATCCCCTGTGGAGCCAAATGTTATCACACAAAATTGTCAGAGTCTTGTGGGTTTGTGGTTTCTACCTAAGTCTGTGTTTTTCCTTGTCTCTCTCCTTTCGCAGACCAATTCTTAATTTTTTTCCCCTTCGACTTGTCAAATCATTTTCATTTCCCCCCCTCTGTGTTTAAAGTGCTCAAGTCTCCCTATGTTTCTATCCCCTATCCAGTTGTCCAAGTATTTTGTTACACAAGTTGTAGTCATGGGTTCAAAACGTGACACTCAGAGCGGTCCATTCTGGACTTGAATCAAGAAAAAAGGCAGGTTCATCTTTCAATGGCAGGAATTCCATGTGGATTTCAGATTAGTGGCTCGTGGGTGTTCAGAATCTTAAAATTTGCACGAAGTATAGTGTAACATACCCAGCCACCCACAAGTCGGGGTACACTACCTGCAAGCCCTCCCTTGGGCTTCTTTCTCTTACTGATACATTTTTAAAAATTAAAGATGCATAAAAGAAAGGACTTTAATGACATGCACAACAATAGTCAACAAGCATGCATAGTCTAAAGATTCAATTAAACGATAATTAAATATGCATCGGAAATACATTCATATACACGTAAATGATACGAAAACAAAGAGCACTTATCTTTATGACAAATGACACCAAATGGATGCAGACCAAGGACGTTCCACCCAACCGTAGACACTACTATTCCAAAACTCAACAGCAACGTCACCCCCAAGATAGGGCTATGAATCCAAAAGGACAGTTCCAGATTGTTACTTGGCTTCCAAAACTAGTCAGCACCCAGGCTCTCACAGAATTCCCAGCTCTCACAATAATCCAAGTACCCAGCTCTCTTCTACCCATCTTGCACCACCCGAGAGAAAAAACCTCCACCCTTCTCTGCCACACAGACCCTCAGGAAGTCCTTCTCCTTATTCCGGCTCAAGCGCAACTCATCCAAAATCTCAATGTTGGAACTCTTAGGACTCAGATTTGTGAGCAACACTGGACACAGGTCAATGCATATCATAAATGTAGGCCTTGAGTCACGACTAGATCACACCAATGAGAACTACAACCAACTATCTCATGGCTAATTATTCGGCAATTTGATTCCCTTTCGAAAGCCAAGACGCGGAGGAGGATGGATTAATGAATGGGTAAATGGGTGCATGAAAGTGCGTGAGGTAAAATGAATGATCATATAGGGAATCAACGAACAACCCATCAGTCGAACCCCCACATCAGACCAGAGGTGAGTTTAAGTTACCTCGTGGGTAAATCAAGAACCTCCTGGCCTTACCCAAGAAGCTTACATAACCAATCCCCTCGCTTAGGAAAAAAGGGTAATTAGCATATGAATAAACACTTAGCCCCTCAATCCCCCTCTCTTGTGGAATCATATCCCCCTATAACTCTAGTCCTTGTCTGTCTAGCAGCCAACCATGTATTTATTATTAATAATGATAAAAACATTACATGTCTTGGGCACACTGGCCTTTTAATAATTGTTTGGGCACTCTGGCCTCTCAGCATTGTAACAATACATTATTTAAGATGGCAGTTCAAAACCTAGGGTGTTACATCCCCTCCCCCTTATTTTGACACTATCCTCAGTGCATATGCAAAATAGGGATCGGGTGAAATCATGAAGGTGGGTTACACTTTTTCTTGTTTTATGAGAAAAAAAATTGTATTTTCACAAGTTATTCAACTTCCGACATATAAAAGTATTTTTTTTATTTATAATTTCACTTTACAGTAAAAACAAAACTTGTGAAGAATTGTGTTATCTTTCCAATGACTATTTTTCATTTTTTTTTTTATCACGATTTGATATGTCAATTTGACAATTGTTTAACAGTATGTTTCTTAAACATGAAATGAATGATAATGAGTTACGTATTTCTACAACAATGTATATATTATTAAACTTATGTTTTGAAGAAACAAAATATACT
>ML776566.1:996883-1071223 GCA_009831015.1 Picea engelmannii
GTCTTAGAATCTTATAAAACTAACCTCCTCAACTATAATTTATTTTACATTATCAACCTTTTTTCACAATATCACACGATTATTTTGTATTTTAATCATTAGAAAATAAACACAAGCTGATTTACAATAACATTCATATTAACCAATTAACTAATAAATTATTAATTAAAAGTTTAAGTTTGATGGACGTAGTTTATTAAACTCATTAAAAGATCAATACAAACTAATTCATGATGACAATCATATTATCCATATGATGATAAATTATTTGTTTGAAGTAATTAACACTCACAATCATATAAGTCAATTAACTGATAAATTATTTGTTTTATGCCATGAAACTTATTACAAACTTATTAAACCAGTTCTGATTTATCATAAACAGATATCATCTTCCATCTGCAAAGATATTTAAAAAATCTACTCCAATCTAATTTATCCTAAATTTTACGTGTGCATACCTAAACTTTTGCTCTAATATTTCCTAATTTATAAATAAACAATATTTTAATTTACAGAGAATACATCTATTACATTTTGATTCGACTCTAAACTTACAATCTACAGAAAAAATAACGAATCAAGAGAACTTATGCTTATCTACGAGTACATGTCTGGAGGTTCACTAACAGACCATCTTTATGGTAAATAATTTGCTGATCAATATTGTTTTTAGATTGATTTTCTTCATACTGATATTAATTCTTCTATTGGCCAAAACGGTCTATTTGATCCTTAATTTCTTTTCCAGGTCCTACTTCAAGAATTTCCGAAGTAAATTGGAAAACACATCTTAATATAGCATTAGATGTAGCTCAGGGTAAGTCTTTGGGTAATTTGAAGTTCATTTATGTATTTGATTACAATAAAACCATTTTTGTTTTCATTCATACTGCCATTTCTATTTGAAGGATTGGAATACCTACACATGGGTTGCACACCAAAGATAATTCACATGGATGTTAAGACAACCAACATCCTTATAGACAACAATATGAATGGAAAAATGGTTGATTTTGGTCTCTCAAAGATCACAAATGATGGGGAGGATGCTCATGTTACCACTGCTGTGAAAGGAACAATAGGATACCTCGATCTGGAGTAAATAAATTTCAGTTTATTTGCAACATTCTTGATGCATAAATAGTTCAATTAATTATTAGACGCAGAGTTGTTTTCACTTTTGTTTGGGATGTTTTCACAGGTATTTTCGCAGTCAAATGTTGACGAAAAAGAGTGACGTGTATAGCTTCGGAGTGGTTTTGCTGGAGATCATATGTGGCAGACCACCCATTAATCCAAATCTAACTGAAGAGATGTACTTGTAGATAAGAATAAGTTCTCGTGAATCTACATTTTGATTTGGGGGACAAATACTTAGCAGAAAAAATAAATATTGTAACGTGCAACAGATATGAAAATATCCATTGATGACTGCTTGCTTTCTTGGTTACTTACAGGGTGTCACAAGCTGTTGGCGCAAATGAGAGGACGTTGTTTTCATTGTCGTAACAGGTAACAAGTAACAGGTAACAGGTAAAAGGTAACAGGTAACAGGTAACAGGTGTCACAAGTTGTTGGCTCAAACGAGAGGACATTACCGAATATGGAAAGATGAGCTATACTGGTAACAGGTAACATTGTCAAGCAGATAATGTCACAGTTAACAGACCAAACAAATACATTTTAAAAATATTTTCATTTAAAACATATTTCAGACTTACCTATCCCCGACGCTCGCGACCTCTCAACGACCCCGACGACCTCGGCCTCACCTCCGCAATGCTCGCGACCTCCCGATGACCTCTGCCTCACGTCCATGCACGAATACACAGATCCATACGACAACAGAGCTCTCACAGAGCCATACGACAGCAGAGCTCTCGCAGGCAACATTTTTGTAAAACATTGGAATGTTGATGCGTGGCTAATATATAAACCATCTTTCGGCCGAAAGATAGTTCGACCGAACTATTTGTCGGCCGAACAATGTTTCGGCCGAACTATATTTCGGCCAAAAACTTATTGCCGGAAAGAAAATATCCTGCCGACCAAATTTCTACATGCAAATCGAGGGGGCGGTTATTGAACCGTTTGATTTGACATTTATTTTTTCGGCCGAAAATAATAGTTTTCGGCCGAAAAATATTATTAGTTCGGCCAAAAAAAGGTTTTTTGAAATTCTGGAGACCTGATTGTCACGAAAGTGTAACCCACCATCTCTTCTCTGATGTCTATGAAAAAATTAGGTCTTGTGCCAAGTGTCAAAAATTCTCTGGAAAGAAACAACTCAAGTATTTTCCATTGAAACATGTGGTATCTTCAGGTCCCTCTTAGTAGTGGGGCCTAGATTTTGTTGGGGAAATTCATTCTACTTCAAGTGGTAAACATAGATGGATATTGATTGACACAGACTACTTTACTAAATGGATATAAGCCATCCCCACAAGAAATGCTTCCCACAGAGTAATCATTGGTTTTCTTGAGGATATTATAGCAAGATTTGGTTGTCCAAATAGAATTGTCACTGATACTGCTACATCTTTCAAGGCTGAACCATTGATTACGTTTTGTGAATAGTTTGGAATCACATTGATTCACTCTACTCCTTACTACCCCCAAGGGAATGGACCGGCATAATCCTCTAACAAGAGCCTTATTAAGATCATCAAAATAGTGTTAGAGGAAAACAAGAAGGCCTGGGATTAAAATATTAAATTTTATTTATGGGTGGAAAAAGTGACAAAAAAAATATCTCTTGGTGTCTCTCCTCTCCAGCTGGTGTAGGGTTGAGGCCATATTTCCCTCTCAAATTGCCTTACCTATGGAAAAATTCTTCCAAGACTATCAAGGAGAAATAGATAATATGATTAGAAGAATACAACAGTTGGTAGAAGCACAACAAATGAGGGAGAAACTACTGGAAAAATCCCATGACCATCAACAAAAGATCAAGAAGGCTTTCGACATAAGAGTAAGGAAAGAGGATTTCCAGCAGGGAGATCTAGTACTTAAGTGGGATGCACCTAAACAAGGTAAATGAAACCATGGTAAATTGAGGCCTTATGGATTCGCCCCTTCAAAGTTTCTGAGGTTTTTTCAAATAACACTTACAAGTTGTAGGATTTGGAGGATGCTGAAGTTTTTGGTAGCCCTGTAAATGGGCATTCTATGAAGAAGGTTTTTAATTAAGCCATGACTGGCTTCCCATGTCATTGTAAATATCATTTGTTTTCGGTTTTTATAAGTGACTCCATAACCCAACATCCAAGGCACTAGAACTACTTGTTATTGGTAGCTCGCAGGGAGCATGCCATCCCCCGTGGAGCCAAATGTTATCACACAAAATTGTCAGAGTCTTGTGGGTTTGTGGTTTCTACCTAAGTCTGTGTTTTTCCTTGTCTCTCTCCTTTCGCAGACCAATTCTTAATTTTTTTCCCCTTCGACTTGTCAAATCATTTTCGTTTTCCCCCCTCTGTGTTTAAAGTGCCCCGGTCTCCCTATTTTTCTAGCCCCTATCCAGTCGTCCAAGTATTTTTTTACACAAGTTGTAGTCGTGGGTTCAAAACGTGACACTGAGAGCGGTCCATTCTGGACTCGAATCAAGAAAAAAAGAAGGTTCATCTTTCAACGGTGGGAATTCCATGTGGATTTCAGATTAGCAGCTCGGGGGCGTTTAGAATCTTAAAAGTTGCACGAAGTATAGTGTAACATACCCAGCCACCCACAAGTCGGGGTACACTACCTGCAAGCCCTCCCTTGGGCTTCTTTCTCTTACTGATACCTTTTTAAAAATTAAAGATGCATAAAAGAAAGGACTTTAAAGACATGCACAACAATAGTCAACAAGCATGCATAGTCTAAAGATTCAATTAAACGATAATTAAATATGCATCAGAAATACATTCATATACACGTAAATGATACCAAAACAAAGATCACTTATCTTTATGACAGATGACACCAACTGGATGCAAACCAAGGACGTTCCACCCAACCGTAGACACTATTATTCCAATACTCAACAGCAACGTCACCCCCAAGCTAGGACTATGAATCCAAAAGGACAGTTCCAGGTTGTTACTTGGCTTCCAAAACTAGTCAGCACCCAGGCTCTCACAGAATTCCCAGCTCTCATAATAATCCAAGTACCCAACTCTCTTCTACCCATCTTGCACCACCCGAGAGAACGGACCTCCACCCTTCTCTGCCACATAGACCCTCAGGAATGTCTTCTCCTTATTCGGGCTCCAGCGCAACTCATCCAGAATCTCAATGATGGAACTCTTAGGACTCAGAGCTGTGAGCAACGCCCGACACGGGTCAATGCATATCAGAAATGTAGGCCTTGAGTCACGACTGGATCACACCAATGAGAACTATAACCAACTATCTCATGGCTAATTATTCGGAAAGTTGATTCCCTTTCAAAAGCAAAGACGCGAAGGAGGATGGATTAATGAATGGGTAAATGGGTGCATGAAAGTGTGTGAGGGAAAATGAATGATCATATAGGGAATCAACGAACAACCCATCAGTCGAACCCCCACATCAGACCAGAGGTGAGTTTAAGTTACCTCGTGGGTAAATCAAGAACCTCCTGGCCTTACCCAAGAAGCCTACATAACCAATCCCCTCGCTTAGGAAAAAAGGGTAATTAGCATATGAATAAACACTTAGCCCCTTAATCCCCCTCTCTTGTGGAATCATATCCCCCTATAACTCTAGTCCTTGTCTGTCTAGCAACCAACCATGTATTTATTATTAATAATGATAAAAACATTACATGTCTTGGGCACACTGGAATTTTAATAATTGTTTGGGCACTCTGGCCTCTCAGCATTGTAACAATACATTATTTAAGATGGCGGTTCAAAACCTAGGGTGTTACATCCCCTCCCCCTTATTTTGACACTGTCCTCAGTGCATATGAAAAATAGGGATCACAATCTCAAATTTATTCAAAAATCTATGGATACTCTACTAGCATGACATCTTCATGGTCCCAGGTAGCATATTCAGTACTGTAGCAGGTCCACTGAACTTTTTCCAGCTCTATAACTCAATTCCAGAGAATTTTGACTTTTTTGGCCAATAACCGCACTGGTTGAACCTGAAAATCTCCCTCTGTCTCTACCTGAATCAGATGCCAATCAATAACATGGTTAGGATCATGTACATAATTATTTAGTAAAGATACATGAAATACATTATGCACATTCATGGAAGCAGGCAATGCAAGGATGTATGCAACTAGCCCTATTCTATCCAATATTTCAAATGGACCACAAAATTTGGCTGCCATCTTTGTACAACTACCCAATTTCAAAGAGCTTTTCTTAGGATTCACTTTCAAAAGTACATGCTCCCCTACTTTAAATTCTCTAGTTGTCTTCTTCTTGTCTTCATAAACTTTCTTTCTATCCTGAGCTGCCTTTAAATTCTACTTGATATTGACCACCTGGTCTTCCATGTCCTTGAGCAACTCTGGTCCAAGTAGCACTCTATCTCTTGTGTTGTCCCAAATTACTAGAGTACCACATTTCCTACCATACAAGGCTTCAAATGGGATCATTCTCAATGAAGCTTGATACCCATTATTATATGCAAACTCAACCAAGTGTTAGTAATCTTCCCACTTAGATCGCTTATCCATCACATGCATTCTCAACATGTCTTCAATTATTCGATTGACTCTCTTTGTTTTCCCATCTATCTGGGGATGATATGTTGTGATAAAGTTTATATTGGTGACAAATCCTTTAAACAATCCCCTCCAAAAATTGGAGGTAAACTTTGTATCTCTGTCCAAGACAATTGTCCTAGGTATCCCATGCAACCTAAAAATTTCCTTCATGAAAATTTCTGCAATATTAGTCATTGTATGCGTTGTCTTCATAGGCATAGAATGAGAAGCCTTTGTTAATTTTTCAACCACCACCATGATTGAATCATGTTTCTTATTCATTTTGGGTAATCCTATGATGAAATCTATGGTGATCACTTCCCATTTCTACTCTGGGATTGGCAATGACCGCAACAAACCTGCTGGGTGCCTATGCTCAACCTTCACCTTCTAACATTTCATACATCGAACAATGTAATCAACAACATCCTTCTTCATTCCCGCCCAAAAGAACTGGATTCTTACTGTTGTAATTTTTTTCTAGTAATCGGGATGTCCAACATAAGGGACATCATGCATTTCCTTCAGTATGAAATTCCTCAGTTCTCCAGAACTAGAAACATAGATTCTATTTTTATGCATGAGTAGTTTGCCTTCCTTTATCTCATAATCCATTATTTCCTATTGTACATCTCCTTGTTATAATTTTTCCCTTACCTGTAGGTAATCCTGGTCTGTAACAAGACCATCTAAATTTTTTCTCTTCAATTCTGACTGATGCATACTAACAATAGTAGCATGCATGATATGCACTCTTCTACTAAGTGCATCGACAACTTTATTCTCCTTTCTCTTGATATTCTTGATATCGAAGTCATATTCACTTAAAAATTCCAGCCATATTGTTTTCCTGGCATTCAAGGTTGGTTATTCAAAAATATACTTCATGCCAATGTGGTTTGTCCTTAATTTGAATTTCTTCCCCACAAGATAATGCCTCCACATCCTCAAGGCGTGAACAATGGAAACAAGTTCCAAGTCATGGGTGGCATAGTTCCTCTCATGTTCCTTAAGATTTTTGAACTCATATCCAATGACATGTCCATTTTGTGTGAGGAATCCCCCGAGTCCTTCCTTACATGTGTTTGTACATACCACAAAACTTTCATTTGGGTCAGCAATCTTTAACACAGGTGCACTAGTAAGTAATTCCTTCAACAGATTAAAATTATTTTCACACATGAGTGTCCATTCAAATTTACTTCCCTTCTTCTGCAAAGAAGTGGTGGGATGGAAAATCTTAGAGGACCCTACTATGAACCTTCTGTAGTAGCCAGCTAATCCCATAAAAGATATGACATCTGACACATTTTTGGGTGTTGTCCATCCTCTAATGGCTTCGATCTTCTTTGGATCTACTGCTATGCCCTGCTCTGAAATAATGTGTCCCAAGTAATAGATTTTCTTTTGATAAAAAGAACACTTACTCAACTTGGCATACAACTGATGTTCTCTCAGTACTTTCAATACCAGTCTTAAGTGATGTTCATGCTCCTCTTCAGACTTAGAATATATAAGTATTTCATCTAGGAATACTATGAAAAAAGTATCCAAATAATTCCCTTATATGTCATTCATTAATAACATGAATACAACTAGTGCATTGGTCAATCCAAAAGGAACCACTACAAATTCATAATGCCCATACCTAGTCCTAAAGGTTGTCTTATGAATGTCTTTTTCCTTGATTCTTACCTGATAGTATCCTGCCCTCAGGTCAATTTTTGAAAATATCTTTGCTCCTCTTAGTTGATCAAAGAGGTTATCAATTCAGGGTAGAGGATACTTGTTCTTTATAGTTTACTTGTTCAACTCTCGAAAATCAATACACATCCTCAAGGTTCCATCCTTCTTTTTGACAAAAAGTACTAGTGCTCCCCAAGGTGAAGCACTTGGACGTATGTACCCTTTCTTCAACAATTCCTCCAACTACATTTGTAATTTTTTTAACTCTGGTGTGCTCATTTTGTAAGGTGTTTTTGGCACTGGGGCAACTCCTGGCACTAAATCAATTGAGAAATATGTCTCCCTTCTTGGTGGCAATCCGGGTATTTCTTGGAATACATCTTCAAATTCCTGTAGTACTGAGAAATATTCTTGGCTCGACCCCTTTGTATTATCTGTATCTTCCACGTGAGTTGCATACAATTGATATCCTTTCCTAAAACATCTTTTTAGCTGTAAGGTTGAAATCTCCCTTATAGAGATGGGTCTTGGAATTCCTTTTATAGTGCTTTGTTTTCTGTTTTCATCAAGACAGGTAAATGTCTTATTATGACAATCTAGGACAACATGATGCTTGTCCAACCAGTCCATTCCAATCAGAATATCATAAGACCCCAATGGTATGATATTTAGATCAATACTAGTATTCAAGCCATTAAGACTTATGGAACAACTTTTGACCATATCATGGATTCCTCTTTTGGTTCTAGTGGCTAACTGAACCAAACTTGCTTGTCCAAGTTTACTTTTCTCCAAATGTAATCTATCCACTATCTTAGGATCAATGTAGCATTGAATTTCTCCTGAATCAATCAAAATAGAAACAGGTCGATTTATGATCTTACCTTCCACCTTGATCATATTGGACTCATACTCTGCTTGTCGATCATCTAAAGCTGCATAGATTCTTCCCATATCTTCGACTATTGTATCCTCTTGGATGTTGTGCATAGTCTTCACTTTGTCCTTTCTGTGTGGTAAATCCTTGTATAGGTGATATTCCTTGCATCCCCAACATTGGATTGGTGGTCTTCCCCTTTTTCCCAAGAAATATTCCTTCTTGAAATCTCCCTTAGCATACTGATCTTGATGATTTCTATTAGGCTCATTCCTATTGAAGGGAGGTTTGAATCCTTTCCTCCTATGATTGGACTTTGTATTTTCTTGTCCTTCCAAGATTTATGTAGGGATTCTCTTCCCTGTCCTTGCTCATATAGGTATTTAGCCTTTCTGATGGCCTCAATCAAGGTATTGGGTTCATCATACTTGATATTTTCCTTATAAAAGGATGGTAGTCCACTTAAAAATATCTTTATTTTCACATTCTCATCATCAATGAACCCAACATACTTTAACAATACCAAGAACTTCTTCTCATACTCTTCCATAGTCATGCTTCCCAACCTGAGTTCAAATAACTCCTGCATTTTCATGTCATAGAAATGTTATGAGAGGTACTCCTTCTGGAAGTACTTCGTGAACTGATTCCAAGTGATCCTACTTTCATTAACATGTTCCACTTGCTTTAGTTCGTCCCACCACATTTCAAATTTCCCATGTAAATGGTAGCTGGAAATACTATCTTCTAGGTTCGATGAATATTTATGCAACTAAAAATATCTCCCGAGTCCAAGAAACCATGCTCCGTCATCATCTTCCCTTTCTTTTTCACCATCGAAGGAAGGTGGCTTGATCTTCCTCAGATCTCCTTGCAAACTATCTACCTCTTGTTTTCTTATTTGGTTTCTGACAGGAGACACCTTTGGAATGCTTACGATATATTTCGATGCATAAAACTTTCTTTCTAAGTAAGGAGCTAAGTGGTGTTCATGAGCTCTGCTAGCACTTCTGGAATAACCATCTCTTTCATGATCATTCCTTCTTTCATGGAACCTGCCTTCTTCCTCTTGTCTTCAGTTTGATCCCTTCTTTGTTTGTCACTGCAACTGATTTAAGATCTGCAACACTGGAGCATTTATGTGACTTTTCTCTCTCATCAGTTTCTCGTTGTCTGCTTTGTAGCTCCGCACTTCCATATTCAGGCTTCTTACCGTTTCTAGTAATGTTTCCTGCTCTCCTTTTCCCTTGCATCCATTGGACTCTATCTCTACATTAACAACTCTAGTATTCTAGCCTTCGGCATCCTTATCATGACTGGAGGCTCCCTCACCTTCTTCCATTTCCTCAATACACATACTGAGTTGATGTGTTTAAACCCCTTAATACTACAAAATGTGGAAGCAACCATTTTGTTAGAATTATGCATATGATAAACAAAATTTCCAAACCATGCTACATGACTCTTTATTTTTTTGTTCATGGAGATCATATCCCCATTCTCCAAAAATTACAGTGTCATGTTATCCTTGGCTGACACAAAATCTCATCTTGCACAGGCACTTCCTTCAAACCACCTTCCCAGGTGACCACGGCTAGAAACCGTGGCTAGATCCTTCCTTAGCACTTTTCTGTCTCGAAGACAACCAATTCAACTCTTAGCCCTCCTTCTCCATCTGCATATGACCACGACCATGAACCTACTCTTAGATGAAAAAGCATGTGTCCAGAGCTTCATGACTTCAGAACTTTTAGCCAGGACTGGATCAACGATCCTCGTCCTCTTTCACAATCAACAATGGAGATCTACTTCGAGACTCTGTGCTTCAGGAGTCTCAACTTTCCTCGCTTGCTTGCTCCTAGATCGATTTTACCCAGAGTTCATGATCTGTCAATCGGTGTCCTCTCACAGATCAGTGGCTATGAATCTCTTCAGCTCTTCAGGCTTCGAAATTTTCAAACTTTCCTCCTGCACTTTTTCCCATAGTGCTTTCACCCGAAATCGACTATCCTGTGATGTGTGTCTTATGGAATCAATGGTCAATATGTACTCCAAACTTCAAGCCTTTGGGAGTTTGAGACCCAATGAAATTTGTCACATATTTCCCCTCTAGAGTTCTCAGTCTCTAGACTACACGATCTGTTGCCACGTGGTGAAATATTGGAAGCGGACACGTGTCCCATTCAGGCGGGTGACACATGTCACATTCCAACTGACTTTTCAATACTCATAATTCTCAAAAATCACTGACACATGGAACACATTCCATGTGTGCACGTCATCCCAGGTGACATCTGCAAGCTACATCACTTCAAAAATTCCAGGATCCACATCACCTCTTGGTGACGTCATCGTGCCCCATCACTTCGACTCTTCAAGCTTCGGGACTTTGGGATTTTCCATACTAGCACACTTCCAATTCACCCAAACTTTGCATTCCTGAATTGACCAATCTGTTGTCATGTGTCCTCCTAGATCAAATGACTAAGATTCACTTCAGTTCTTCACCCAGAGTCCACGGAACTGCACCGTGTGCCCTCCTTAATTTTATGGTTGAGGCTTACTTCAAGTATTCGGACTTCGAAAATATCAAATTTGAAAAATTATTTGGCCCCATTGGCTTTTATCCAAAGCCATGGATCTGGTGACGCATGGCTCTCGGAATATCAATGGCTGAGATCCTTTCGGGTCTTCGGGTTTCAGAAATCTCAAATTTCAAAACCTCCTCGAGGTACACGGGATTATGTCACATGTCCTCTTGAATCAAATGGTTGAGGCTTACTTTGGCTCTTCGACTCTTCGAGCTTCGGGAGTTTCAAATCTCAACTGAAAACCTCTTGGACAGATTTATCCAAAGTTATTGATCTGCTGACACGTACCTCTTGGTGATCAACGATTAGGATCTACTTCATCCATACAGAGTTTCCATGTTCGAGACCTAACATGTCACATCACTACATGCCTTTCAATTTGTGGGGGCATGCATCGACGTTTTCAAGTAACCCTCTTTTTGCTCTGTAATTCTTCTGATGTTGACACATAACCCCTTGGGAAACCATGGTTTAGATTGAGGGACCTCCTTGGGAAATTATCTCTTGTGCAAATTGGTTCCCCGCAATGCCTGTTGTCCATTGATCTCCCTCTCCCATGGGATCCGATGATTGTGACCTTAACCCTTGCTTCCTTTTCATCGGATGACCCCTATTCACCTGTCCTCCGATCCAACTATCACGAATCTCTCCTGATCCTATACTAGTGATATCTCCGAAGTTTGAAGGGGACGGTCATGATCCTTCGAACCCCTTACATGGGTCTCTAATGTTCTATCTCCTGCATAGATTCTATAATGCCATTCCTCCTGAGATTTTCAACTCCACAGTCAGAATTCAATCTCGACCCTGAGACTCTGACCAACAAACCTGGCCCATATCAACCCAGTGTTTCAACCATAAGCTCTGATACCAAACTGTAACATACCTAGCCACACACAGGCCGGGGTACGCTACCTGAAAACCCACCCTTGGGCTTCTTTCTCTTATTGATACCTTTTTAAAAATTAAAGATGCATAAAAGAAAGGACTTTAATGACATGCACAATAGTAGTCAACAAGCATTCATAGTCTAAAGATTCAATTAAAATCTAATTAAATATACAGCAGAAATACATTCATGTGCATGTAAATGATACCTTAACAGAGAGCACTTATCTTTATGAAAGATGACACCAACTGGTTGCAGACCAAGGACATTCCACCCAACCATAGACACTATTATTCCAAAACTCAACAACAATGTCACCCCCGAGCCAGGGCTATGAATGTAGGGGTCTGATCACAATCTTGGTGGTTGCAACATTTCTAGTATATATAGGCATTTTTGATATTTTGTTAAGGTCGAATGGTTGATCCAGGCTCCTTGCTATTGTAATATTTTGATGAAGAACATTGGTTCTCTGGTTATGTCTTGATTTGAGACTTCTTGATTAATCTAAGTCATATTTCTTACTACATATTATTTCCCTCTGATACTAAGAGATTTCATGATTGACTGATTCACATGGATTGTTGTGAGTGTATTATGATGAATGTTTGATTATAATGTTGTTATGATTTCTTTCAGTTTCCTTGAAATTTGAATCCAAGAGGATCTTGTGTTTAAGTTTTTCTTCCTTAGGCTGTTGGAAGGCCTGATGTTCATGGAATACCTATACACCTTTCTCACCAAATTCTTCCTTCTACTCACCTTTACTCCAACTTAATGACTAAAGTTGATCCAAGACCTCAATTGCTTGTGCATACCAATCTAGATTTCTGAGTTAGAACGTTATTTTCATTGATTCTTCTCCATTTGGCCACTTAAAACTCATTTACATTTACTGTATAAATTGATGGGTACTGGGATTACCTTATATGGAATATGAGGGTGACTTCTAGTGCTAGCACTTTATACCCCTATTTATACTATTTCTATCTTCTAGAAAATATTCTAGAGGAAGAACTTTCTAGAGGTGGAACCTTGTAGTATGTATTCTTACTTTAGACATGTTCACTTTATTACATAGGACTTATTTACTATTGAATACCTTTATTACATATAAAAACATATTATTGTATCTATGTGTAGGGTTAGGGAGGCTAGGACCCTAACAAATACCTCTTGTGGTATTGGTCTTCCACCCCACCTATCATGGCACTAGATTACCACTCAAACCTATCACAATGGCCTACCACCCCAACAACATGGCCCACCACCATGGAACTACCACCATGGCCATTCCATTTTGGTATTCCATGTTACTACCACCATGTCTCCCAATACATGACCTCCATGTCATCACTGATGTTATTTTATGGAAAAACTCCATTTTTTCTAAATTTCTCAAAATGGTTTCTTTTCAAAAAAATTCCTTTGGCCACCCAAGAACTCTTTGGATCAAACTATACAAATTTTAATTTTATCACAACTTATCATCCATAATTTTATCACATCTTATTATCGAGGATTGGGAATGAATTTGAATTTTAGCACAACTTATAATCCAGGATTTGGAACGAATTTGAATTTTAGCACAACTTATCATCCATAATTTCATGGGAAAACAAAGAGGGTGAATCAAGTGATTGAGGATATGCTGAGGATGTTTGTGATGGATAAACCATCAAAATGGGAAGAATACCTACACTTGGTAGAGTTTTCTTATAACAATGGGTACCAAGAATATCTAAAGATGAGCCCATTTGAATCTCTTTATGGAAGAAGGTGCAATACACGTGTAAGCTGGGACAACCCAGTAGATAGAGCACTGGTTGGACCAAATATACTTAGAGAAAGGGAAGTGAAGATGTTAAAATAAATCATAATTTAAAGGTTTCTCAATAAAGGAAGAAAAACTATGTTTATAATGGAATAAACCACAAATAATTTAAAGAGGGTGAACATGTATTCTTGAAAGTGAAGGCCAACAAAAGTTCCCTGAATTGGGAAATTGTTCCAAGTTGGTAGCTTGCTATTGTGGGACATTTGAAATCCTAGAGAGGATTGGGCTTGTATATTATATTCTTTCATTATCTGTATCAATGTCTATTCATAATTTATTCCATGTGTCATTTCTAAAAAAGTATATACCTAATATTGATCATGTTATTGATTAGAATGTGATTCAGGTGGAGCAAGAAGGTGCATTTCAAGTGAATTCAGTGTGCATATTGTACTGGAAGAACAGGAAACTCTAGAATCGATCCATAGAGATAGTAAAGGACCAAAGGTTCAATGGACCTGGTACGGTGTTGAGGATACAACTTGGGAGTACGAGGATGCTATACAAACATAATACCCGCATCTTTTTGAAATTTTTTGAACTTTTGATTGTATATGTGTATATATAATGCACTGAGGACAGTGCATAAAATAAGGGGAGGGGGATGTAACACCCCCAATACAGAGCCCCGGTTGAATTGTAAAAATGTTTTATAGGCTAGTGATCTAGGTGCTTATAAGCTAAGAGACTTATGTGAAGATTAGGTCGGAGAGCCTAGATGCTAAAGGCCAGTGGGCCTATTTTTGTATATGTAAACACTCATATCATTAATAAAATACATTGTTGCATGTAGACCGACCATGATAAAAGAGTATGGGGGACTAAACTTGACTAGGAAGGGAAAGGGAGGGGCTAATAGCCTAGAGAAGGGGCTAAGCTAGAGGGATTAACTCTAAGGGAATATTATATTATTATTCCCTAAGACTAAGGAAAGGAAAAATCTCATTTTATCCTAAGTTCTTATGGGAAGCGGAATGAATCCCAACTCAAGAGGAACGAATTCCTAGAGGGCCATGTGTCAATCAAGGTACATCCAAATATAGGTGGGGAAATTAGTCTGTTTTTTGGGCCCTTCCCCATTCACTCAGGAATTCACATAGCCAACCATTTTCTTTATCAATCGACCTATGCATGATGTGCACACTCCACCCTACATGGACCCTTAAGCTACCCCATGCCTTTCTTACTACTAGCAATAACCTGTATCTATCCTAGGAGGAGTAGTGCACCTATAACATGTTGTTATGGGTAGTGCCAAAACGAAAACTGAAGGTTTTTATTTCCATCAAATGTTCCATACCTGAACTCTATTGATGTCTTAACTTAATGTTTTTGTTGTTTTCACCGAGACTCTATAGGGTTGACTAGAGAGTTGGATTGAAGAAGTGAGTTTTTAGGTCCATGGGTTTGAAGAGGTAGGTTGTCAGTTCTGTGAGAAACTTTCTCTAGGTGAGATAGTTTGCTAAGAAGTGATTTTCCTGAGGAATCCCAACTACAACTACAGTGCTATGAAACTTCCTTTCTATCCTTTTGTTGAATCCCTAGAGGGGAAGTGGGGCAGCCAAGGGAATGTTGAGAAAAGAAGGGGCACACTTCTTGGGGTGGCACAGACATGTGGGGAATGAGAGAATGTGGGTTGGTAGTTTGATTTGGCTCCTGGGACGACATCATTCCTATTCACTGTGTAACTTCTTGTTTCCACAACCTATCCTAGGAATCCCTTTACCCGGGTGGAGTTTAGTTCCAACACGGGGGTGACCCACTGATGAGAGTGATGAGCGGCATGGTCTAAGGTTGGGAGGATTGTGGAAGGTCCGCATGCAATTGATAGTATTCTATAAAAGATAAGTATCAATTGTGTGTTCATTTGCATGTTTTGTATTTATACATGTCTTTATTTTTATGGGTATAGCCCATGTATGTTCTATGTATATGTTTATTGTTAATTCCACATGAATCTATGTGGTTTTAGAATATATCTGTTGGTTTAAATTTATATAAATTTATACAATTGAAATGAAAACTTTGTATGTGGCATAGCCCAACAGGTCTAAGCCTAGGTATATTACAGTTTGGTATCAAAGCATAAGTTGAGTAGTGTTTTTGGTAGCATGGCCCAACCCTGGGAAAACATGTTACATTTTAATAAAGAGGATATTATACTCAATATCATAGTCATGAAATATGTAAGAAGAGGGCATGATGTTAATTTTAATTGTGATGTTGAGAGTTAAGTAATGACATGACTTCTATTATAACTAATTAAAACATTCTCAAGTGATGTAAATAAGAGATGGATTCTTGAATTCAATATGACGATTTACTTGAAGAGGGATGCAATTAAGTGTAGATCTAGGATCAATAATTACATGCTTAATGCTATAAATACCACATTAGAATTGTATGTAAAATGGGGAGGAGATATTGGCCTCCTTCTCTACATTATGTACAAATTTAGAGAGGTCAAATAAAAGGGTAGGAATTAGGGGAAGAAATTTATGATATCTAAACTCATATTCCATTAGAAAGGCTTGTGGAGGAGAAAATAAAGAGGTTCATAACTTGAGAAAAAGAATATTTTATAGGAACTCACTAGTAGAGTCACCAAAATATAGCATGATGTTTAGAGTGGAGAACCACCCATAGGGAGAAATAAGAGAGTTTATTTTCCACTTATTTTTAGGGAAGAATTTATAGACCCTATGAGAGATGAAGAGGGAAATAAAAAGATAGAGGAAAGAAAACTAGGGTAATTAGAGTTTAGGGTTGATTATGTGACCTAGATATGCATATTAATTAGTGTGATTCAATTATATTTAAATAAAAAATAGAAGATAACAATAAATTAACAAAGGGGAGGGGGGGGGACACTAGAGTAATTTATTGATCACCTTTGGTAAGATAATTAACTAAATTGTTGAATACAGAAAATAGGTGAAAGTGAAGGAATTGACATGAAAAAATGTTGTTGTATGTGTTGAGGATACTTAGGCTAAAGATAAGAGATGATATGGGCCTCTAAGAAATGTTTTCTACATTACAATGAATTTGCACAAAATGCTACACCTTCCATCAAAATACTCTTAGTCACAATCTTTGGTTATTGCAAAAAAACGCCCATATTTACCATATAAATGACGAAAAAACAAAGTGTCATATGCTAACCAAAATTTCCCTGAAAACATTTGTATCCTTGTTTCCCCAACTATGTTGGTACCTCTGTTCTAGCTAATATAGAAGAGTTGAATCATTCAAAGTGTGGGATGGGACAATGGAGACACCCCAAGACAAAAGAATAATCTTTTAAAGGAAAATACCAAACCAAAAGAAAGGGATACTTGTAGTTGAGGTCTTGGAGATGATAGGAACCAGAAACCCAAGAGTGTAGAGAAGTAGTAGAGGAGCTAGATCAATATTTAGAACTTATCCAATAATGTTCCTATAAAATAATGAGAGGAGGAAAGAATATTCAAAGAGGATTTATAAATATTTCAAATCGATATAAATGAGTAAGGAAATGTAATCAAAGTGTAAGTGAATGTTCAACTAACCATTACGCAAAGTGTTTCATATGAAGAAATCATACCATGCGTTTTGAGAAATAAACATGGGTTCAATGTCTAATACGAAGGGTATTTTCTATAGATAGAGTGTCTTGTGTCATGAACCATGACACATAGATGTGATACAACCCAAGAAATTCATGGTACATTTGGTGATAAGAAATAAGCAAAGGTTAAGTAAGGTTGACCTAGTGAACCCCTAATTATTCATTCCCATATTGAATTGAGTTCTTGAGGCCCAAAAATGAATCGTCTTAGACAATTGTGGGCTATATCAAAGGTTTCAAGAACAAGAAAAATCTCAAACAATGGGAGAGTGCTCATAATCGATCTCCCTAAGGGATTTAGCAAAGTCAAACTGACTGGAGAAGGAAAAACACAAGAGGTCAGTCTTTACGGGACCCTACCTAAGCATTGGAAATCCCACAAAGGTTGTATATATAGTTTAAGGCAAGGTGACTCAAGGGAGGGTGATTTAGCATATAAATTATTCATAATAAAGGGTGAGAAGTAACCAAGTCATCATCAAATAAGTCACGTATAGATGTGACATAGAATTAAGTCATATCATAGTACCTCTAGGTGGGTAGGTGTATGTGAATATTAAAGTGGGAAATCCATATGCTACAACAGGAAGGCTAGATGTTTCATTGATTGTCTCATATCCTATATTCATTTACAAAATAAAATTGATAATGTTGAAATAAATGAATATAATGTGCTATACTTTGATCATCACCCCATGAAAATAAATTTAAATATACGCATGGCCATTAAGGAAGCACTATACACAATATGAACAATTGAGTTCCCTTTGACAATCGAAAATATCCACATTTTTCTTAAGTATTTACAAGAGTTGTTCATTATAATATAAAAACCAACACAAGAGTGAATCCATGAACATGTGTCCCACATTTTAGTGACATGTGGTGATGAAAATTTGATGTTTTACACATTTTTAAATTAAATCCCTCAAAACTCATCTATTCCTTGTAAATTTTGATATGTTCCCTTTACAATTGAGAAGCTCCATTTTTTCTTAGGGATTTACAAAACAAATTCATTATAATATGAAAAACAACAGAAGGGTGAATCCATGACGACATGTCCCACCTTTTAGTGAAATGTGGCAATGAAAATTTTATAGTTTACATATTTTTACATTCAATCGATTCAAATGTATATATGGTTTATAAATTTGATGTGCAATCGAAAAGAAATTTGAAGGGAATTTGTTATCTTTCTAACTTTTTTTTTTCAAAAATAATATTAATATTATTTAATGTGTAAAATTTTCACGCAATTAAATTTTTAGTCAAAAATAAATTTGTAAGGAATTTGTTATCTTTCTAACGTTTTTTTTCAAAAGTATTATTAATGTCATTTAATGTATAAAATTTCATTGTTCAATGTATTTCAAAAAATATTCAAACAAGCATGATCTACACAAAACATAGTAGATCCCACTTTTTTGGGGGGGTATTGGGGGACCCAACGGGATAGGTGTGGGTTGGGGGGATTATATTTTTTATTATTATTGGAAGCATATAAATTAATATTTGAATTACATTTTATACATCTTTGTGTTACTAACATTTTTTTTTAACTTGTTTCAATAAAACTAAGAAACCATAAATACCCTTTTGAAGAGGAAACACCATAGAAAACCAATATATTTTTAATAATTTTTTTGTTTTGTAATTTTTAAGATGTTGATTTTCTACTAAGACCTTCACTATTCATGAGATTTTTTCTTTTATAAATTTTAAAAAACAAAATTAAAAATATAATATGAAATAAAAAAAACTACAAAATTATATATCATTAATAGAGGATTCAATGATAAATTGGCATAGACTAAGTCCATCACCTCTATGGAAGATATGAATGAATTTTACTTCTTGGAACTCAAGTTGGAGCTCCATGGAAACTTACAAAATTCAAAAGGATTGTGATCTTTAAAGCCCTCGATCGAGGTTTAGGCATCCATTGAAAGCTTTTAAATTTTAAATAACTCAATTGAGAGATTGTAAAATCCTTGCATCAAAGTATTTTTTAAACTAAAACCAATAATCATAATTTAAAGTTCTCTATCAATTTTTTAACTTGATGGAAGTTTTAAACCATCCATTAAAATTAAGACTTTAATCAAAAAAAACTTAAAACCTCAATTGAGATTATTCCTTAATTTATGGCCTATGGAGACTTTTTCCATGTGCCACTTCCAAAATTTTGTGACTGAATTTCATGGATCCACTTATAATTAAGAATTTATAGGAAAATTTCACTTCATTCTTCTCTTCGTACTTATAGAGATATTCTCAAAATATTTGTAAGGAAAAAACATCTTTTAAACCCCTTAGAATATCATATCATAAGTAGAGGTATTAAGAGAATGTAGGTATTAAGAGAATGTCTAATCAGACTAATAAAATTATATATATATATATATATATATATATATATATATATATATATAACTTCTTTCAAAAAGCTAAAAATAAATAATATTATTATAAATAATTAATTAGAAACTTTATAACCTGTAAAATGAAGTTAAACATAAAAAAATCCATTTACTTAATAAACACACTTGGGTATCTTGGCATGATATAATAATGTTGTACTCCTATTAGAAATGGAGAGAAGAAGCACAATATAAGGAAAATGCAAAGAAAATGAAAGTCAAATTTCATTACTCACATAATTAATTTGTTATTAATCTTTTTCTTAGTTGTATGTATGTATGTATAAAAAAAAGTGTATAGTCTAAACACGTTATGATTTATAATTTTTTTGTTATTTTTTTTAATTATTTTTATTTAAAATAGAAGAATTGTTTATATTACACATATCAATTGTTGAGATTGCACAATTGAGATATAGTAGGGATTTTAAGGATGTTGAATCTATTTTTTAATAAATAATACAAATTCAATAATAAAAAATTATAATTCGAACAATTCTTTTATAATCAGATCCCAAGTAATGATTTCCAAAAAAATATCCAAATCATAATTTTTTTAGATTTTTCCCTCAAAAAGGTCACACCTTTAAAGTATATATTTCACCTAATTTCCATAGAAAATTGTTTGCATGTGTCAATACCATCTGTGACTCCTAATTATGGTGGTTTTTTCTTTAATAATATTTGAAAAATTCTACGTTGTTTGTTATTCATTTGAAGTACCCTACAATGCATTAAATTTGCACATTGCCTACATTTCTGAAATGTTTTGAAACAAAGTGCATAGAACTACTATGAGATCACATTACACACAATGGAATTAAGACATTTTATTGTTATATGATGGTGGTGGTGGTGGTGGTGGTGGAAGTGGTTAACATCCACTGAGACTAGATTTGGTCTATATGGCCTTGATAAAGGTAAGGAATTACTTGGATTTATTTATAATTTTATTTTTGAGCTAAAAAAGCATTAAGATAAGTGTTCCAATATCACCACGGTTTTGATGAGTTGGAAAGTTAGGAAGGTTGGTATTGCGACAAATATTTTGAAATTGTTATATAATTTGGATATACATAGGACATTCTAAGAGAAATTGTTTTTCATCTTTAACCATGTTAGTGTCACAAAGATGGTAGATCCTTTCAACCCATGATGTTTTTGGAATTGTCTAATTCCTAGTTTCACTATGGAGCTTGTGAGGGTTTGTTCTTATTTTTGCAATGTTGATTTTCTTCTTTATACCAGTGAAAACAAAGAGATACTTGTGATCTTCTAGATAAGGGTTGATAACCTACTTTTAAGTTTTTTAGTATCTTAATTTTATTTTATCCTCTAATTTTTTATCACACCACAATTTCTCTTTAAATTAAAATGTAATAATATTTTTAATATTATCATTATTCTACAAAATATCCTCTTTCGTTATTCCTCAATGGTTTGGCCAGGACTTGGCTTCTTTATGCCATCCTTGCTTGAGTCATATGAACTTTTGGTTGGAGTTTGAAGCAATTTTTGGAATCCTCTTGTATTCTATGTTGTTTATGATGCTTATGTTGTTTTTGTACATTTGGTACCTAGCCATATCCATGCTCTTAATGGGGTAAAGGATCACTTCTATGAGCACAAAATAGGGTGTATTTTGTTTAATTTTAATATTATAGGTTATAAAACATCCTTTGGATCTACTCTATATTTCTCTAATATTATCTAGAGATATTGCATCCCCAAACTTCATATCCATATAAGATAATAGGAGTGATGAGAGTGTAACATCCTACTCCGGCACACCGAGCAAACTTATTTTGAGGACACTTGCTCGCAAGTGATCTAGATTATTATGCTATTAAAACTTTTGATTTTGATTATGAGGCGTTATGGGATGATGACATGTTGTTTTACTGCTTTGACATAGACATGTGCTATTGATTTGGTTTTACTAAGTGTGTAGGATTACAGACCTAGAGGATGTCGAGGCATCGATGCAACCCCTTGGACTTCGGATCGAGTCAGGGAGTGTGCCATTGGGGTTTGATTGATTTACTATGATTTTAGTGCACCTGACTGGATGATATGATATGGATATATTTTGACATGATTTGTGGATGATGCAGGCTGACGATAGCTTGCCGACTAGACTCACATATGGATTAAAGGGGTCACACACGACTACCAGAGAGGTTGAGGGAGAGGTGTTGACAAAAACCCTACCACAATGTACTAGCACTCTCGTTGTGGCTCAAACTGTAGGTTAACGATTACCTAGTTCGAGAGGACCCACGATGCCATGAGGGAAAACTGTGACAGTCTCTCATGATGATTCTAAGGGGAACGTAATAAGGCAGGGGACTTATTCTTTAGAAGCCCTTAGTCTCCCACAAGTTCACCTGGCAGAGTGTTGACTCAAGGGGTTATTGATGTCTACTAATTAGTCAAGAAGTGAGTGGCACCCTTGGAGCACGTAGTCCGTCCTGAAGGGCACGTCACGTAAAGGAACATATGAGGTGAGTGGCACCCTTGGAGCACCTAGTGCGTCCTGAAGGGCGCATCACTTTGATGATGATAGAGAGATGAACCTAGATGGCCCTAAGACAAATAACAGGTTAAGAAACTTTAAAACAATTTCCCTAATTAAATGTTGCCCAGTACAAAATCTAAGTTCTAAGTCTAAAATTTCGCTAGGGGTAAAATTTTGTCTACCTTTAAAAATATATATATATATATATATATAAAATAAATAGATAAAATAAAATAAAATAATTAAATTTAAAATAAAAACCACCTAATTAATAATTATGGTCTTCATAAAATTTTGTAACATGAAGGGAGTAAGAAATTAAATTATTCATAAGAAATAAAATCCATGGATATAAAAAGTAAGGAGGGAATTAATTATTTTATCTTTTGATAATTTAAAAAGATACTAGATTAATGATAAAAGGGAAAAGGGGTTATATTCCACCCTTGCCTTTTTGAGTTCTAAGTAAAATGGGAAAGAGGGAAAATAAAAAAAATAAGAAACTAGGGAAAGAGGGTAACATAAAAAGGAAAAAGGGGAACTTAAGGGAAAAAGTTGGAAGTCAACTTAGTAAAGAATCTACATTTAAGAGCTTTCTAATTTTAAACTCAATTAGTAATTTCATAATAGGGAAAGTTTTCAAAACCTGTAAGGGAATCTAGGGACACCTAGGAGTGATTCTAGAAGTAACTCTAGGTGGGTGAGGGAAATAAGGATAATTACTTAATTAAAGAAATTAATTTATGGAGGAATGTAGGGGATGGGGGACACTTGTACGGAGAGGAAATTTTAGGAAATTATTTCTAAAACTTTAATTAAATGAGATTTTCGGAAAGAAAGGAAGTGCGAAACTCTATAAAATAAAGGAAGGAGATGGATGAAGGATCATCTTCTATTTGCATAACGTTACGCTGCAGAAATATCGACTTGGCTGATTTACTTGTGGGGAGTTGGGATACCCAGCTCGGAGTGGAGTGGTAGCTCGACCTTGTGAGGTGAGCTGGGAGCTAGACGAAACCTCTGGATAGTGTGTGTGGCCCCTTTGCGGCTCGGGGGGATAAGGGGGAAGAAGAGTACCCCTAGCATTGGCTGGGAGGTATCGGTGAGGTCTCGACAGTCGACGAGCGGGAGTTGCACGGAGCACGGTACGACATTTGAAGAGGGCGATCAGGCAACAATACGCTCTTTTTATTTTGTAGAGTAGAATTCATTAGGACTTATGCTTGGATCTGCATATTGATTGTAAATGGATTGGATGTTTATATTGATAGAAGACCCCTTTTCTTAGCCTAGTTGATTGTTTGGTTGATTGATTTCCCGTGGCCTTCATCCCCCCTTGACTCGAAATCCCTGTGGTTTTACTGTGACCCATGTGATTGTTTTCTTTTCATCCCTAGCATGCTAGTCCTCGCCTGAGCGGTCATCCAAGAGCCTGATCTACGATCGTCGCCTTAACGTTAAAAGACCTATGGATTTCAATGCCCTACTTTTCTGTGCGAGGATGGTGAATGAAGGATGACCCTATCCACCATCAACCTCTGTTGTTGTCCTTTACTGATTGTTGTCTTACACCCTGATGCATTCATTAACCCTACAAAATTTGATTATTGGCAAGGTTTTTCCATGAACTTGCCATGTTTATATCTATTGTTATCTCATTTTAATTCGCCTTTTTATCTCGCTGGACATTCCTACGTTTTCACATTATTGACTGCGTTTTTATGCATGCATGGATAAATTTTACTCTGCGATTCTCCTTTTTAGACAACATTCTCCCCACATATTGCTTGGTGTTTTACACCACCTTCCACCGGTCTTCACACAACGTTCTGGTTGGGTTTTACTGTTCCTTGGTTTGGATCCTTATGGTTAATACACCGCAATTTTCTTGGCATTGACACACTGGAATATCATATTACTCCTGCGATGGATTGACATTTTATTTCTACTATAGCAATTGAAGTGGTGATTACAGTAAATAGAATTGAAATTCAATTATGCGAATAGGGAGAATAAACCAATAGCATTAGCTCTATCATTTGAAATAGTGTTTTTTATAATACTATGGTGATATTACCAAGATATTCATACTTAATACTTACCAATGTGATCCTTATGCCCTCTGCGTTGACTCTTCATGGCTGTATATACATGGATGTTGTATATTCGTATTTAATTTATTGTTGTGTAGTTTTATAATCTGTTGACAATCCATGGTATAGTTATAATTCATTGCTTTATATACATGGAAGCGGTATCATCGTAGTTAATTTATTATTGTGTGTTAATGTGTAGATATCCCGTGATAAGTGTTAATGTGTAATAGCAGTGATTTTCCTTTTATGAAAACAATTTATACAGCGAATCCATGATAGCAATTGCATTTCTGATAGCAGACTCATACAACGATTTTATAGATACTGCATAATGGAAAATTCATTTTGTAAAATCGTTTCTATAAAATTTGTTCTGGCAAATTCGTTTTTGGCAATTTCGTTTTGTAAAATTGTTTCTGTAAAATTTGTTCTGGCAAATTCGTTTCTGGCAATTTCGTTTTGTAAAATTGTTTCTGTAAATTTATTCTAGCAAATTCGTTTCTGGCAATTTCGTTTTGTAAAATTGTTTATGTAAAATTTGTTCTGGCAAATTTGTTTCTCGCAATTTCATTTTGTAAAATTTTTTCTATAAAATTTGTTCTGGCAATTTTGTTTCTGGCAATTTCATTTTGTGAAATTGTTTCTGTAAAATTTGTTCTGGCAAATTTGTTTTTGGCAAACGATGACTGAATTTTGTTCCTAGATTTCGTTCCTAGAAAATGCGTTCAAATTACGTCCCTGACAACGATGCCCTTCCTCCTTAAAATTTTAGTTGATTTCTGGAATGTTAGCTGGATGTTATAACCATCGATGTTTTATGCAATATTAGATAAGAAACACAAAAAATATCTATTCCTTCAATTCAACTCAAGAGCAACTTTCTAAATAAAAATGATTATGTTCCTTAATTACAGAAATTAGTAACTTCATAATTATAGAAATTACATAAAAATGATTATGCTCCTTCGTAAGTGAGCTTAAACATCCCTTATTTTATGCTGAAAATTGTGCACCGAGGTAATGTAAACAAGTGGAGCCCGTGCCCTTGAAAAAAGAATAATATAAAATAATTATAAAACTTTAATTTTCTTTGCAGCTATACTCACTCCTAGTGCAATTATTGTCCCTACTTGCACACTTGTCGTGATGTATGTTTCCGCGCCTTGTTAATGTTGGTAATGCATCAATGGATTTGGTATGTGTAAATGTAGTCATACTATTGTTGGAATGTATTGAGTTAATAATGTCCCCATGATGTTTCCTACCATGACGTAGTTAGTATTGTTAGTGGTATTTTAATTGATAGGTCATTTATTATTTAATGCCATGTTATCAAATGCCTTGGTAAATTGCTTTGTGATAAGGGCTTTTATTATTGATTCATTGTTTATTTTAAATGGTAGCCTTCTAGTTTGAAATGGATGCTATGGTCATCAAGATTAATGGCTAGTTAGAAGGAGTGTTGAATTAAATATGGGTTGCATATTTCACCTTGCTAGATTGGTTGCATTTAATTTCCATTTGTTTATTGGCTCATTTATAATTTTAGTCAAGCTAGTTAGTCTACAACTCATGTTACTTATATTTTTAACCATGTCGAAGTTTAGACTGGCTTATTGGATTCTATATAATGTTGATTTAGATTGTGCCTTAAGACAATGTGGATGCAATATTGTTGGTTTTAGTTTCTCGCTTCTTGCGCAATGAATTGTATGCTGTGAATGATAATCATAGATGTTGGGTTTCTTACGCATCGGGATTTATGTAGTAGATGGTGGTTCTAGATAATTAGTTTTTTCTCATCTAGTTTATTTTTGGTTGATGGCCTTAAACTTATTTATTTCTTATGCACCTGAAAATTAAGGTATTGCATGACATATTGCATAATGTTAGATTTTACTTCTTGCGTGCAAGGGAATGTCAATGTAATGTATGGTAGACGGTTATTTACTTCTTGCGTCATCAAATTCATTGTAACAATTCCGAGTGTAAGAGGGTTTAATGTGTGACCTTATATAAATAACATAGTTTTCATTTTGAGCGTAAATAAAGTGTTTCAATGTCTACCTTATGGAAAATACTTTAAAGGGTTGACTTTAATTATTCTTGAAAGATTTATAGAATTGATTATTGTGGAGTGAAGTGTCCGGGATGATCTTGATGTTATCTTTAGCTTGTTGGCTTGGACTTGTACTTTGGGATTGGATGTAGACACCTCCATGTTCCTCAGAACAGTCGCCAACCCTGAGACCTTAAATGGTCAAAATCGATGGGAACCTAGGCTTGAGTGTTGCTTATGTGTCCTGGAGGTCCTAACCATTGCAGGGTAGGACGGGCGGGTAGTCAGTCTTATTTTTGTTGTTGGTTGATTGTCGTTCTTTGTTTTTGGATGCTTAATGTGCGTCTTAGGTCGTTATGTTGTGGTCCTAGTTGCATGCGTCATTTTCGTCGTCGTGTTGCGATGCAAAGTAGAATGTCTTTATTACCTTTGTACACATGCACACACAAAAAAAAAAAAAAAAACTGCGCTTGTTATAAAAGGTTTGTTGTCGTAACTAATGGGAGGTCTGTTACAGAGAGTCTCAAAGAATATTTTTTTCTTATCCCATAGCTAAAAGTATTGTGATTTATAATTGTTTTCAAGTCCATAATAAACATTCCACCATGCATTTATTCTTTTCTCAATGATATAGTTCCAATTGAGCTTGCAATCAATATTGATTCTGATATATTTGTATGAAGGAACTTTCTCCAAGTGTTTTTTATCATATATGAAAGTATCGTAAGTGATATGTTTGGATTTAATTATCATAACCTTCATTTTGTCAATGTTAATAGTCGTACTCATACTAGAGTAGAAATCTTTGAGGATTATTAGTTGCTTGCTAAGATCATAGGGACTCCTTGCCATAAGAACGATATCATGTATCTAAAGAAGAAGGATGATGACTATGCGAGTGAGAGTTAGGTCGACACAACTATGTTAGTGAGAGTCAAGTCCACACAACCTGCTTCTTCCAAACAATCTTCTAACTTGTCAATGTATATGCCAAAAAGGGTAGGAGACAATGGACAACCTTTCTTGACTCCTATATTAAAATTGATTTATTCTAACGAGCCCTCACTCATCCTAAGCTTGGAAATAACATTCTCATACAACCTTACTACAATAGCTCTCAAATCTAAAATAATTTTTAGTTCTTCTAACCTATTCCAAAGGTTTGTCTTGGGCAGAGTGTCAAAACATTTTATAAAGTCAAAAACACAACATAGGAGATTGATTTTATTATTTTTAATCTCCTCCAAAGTGATCCTAAAAGTAACAAGGTGGCCCATAGTTGAATGACGGATCATAAATCTCGTACGGCCTATAACTCTTTTTCTGTGAATTTCTAGCCATATGCTCATCTTTTTTTCCTAAATAATTATGAATAGCTTGGCTAAAATGGGGCTAATCATAATGATCCTATAATTAGAGGGATTTATTTTATCCCCACTTTTAAAAATAGGTACAATGAGTCTTTTAGTCCATGGTTTAGTGAATCCCTACTTGAATGCTAAATTGAAGAGCTTGTGTATGTGAGGGATGAGGACATGCCCTCCAATTTTTAAGATTTCATATTGGTATCCTTCAATGTCCTTATATTTCCCTTTTACAAGCCACTTAACCCCAAACTTTATGTATTCTATAGAAAATCTTCATCCTTTGTAAAAACATTTGGACTGTTGTCCACAACATTATGGGATTCATAAATATTTTTAATGTAGGATTTTCAGTCTTTCAAGGGAATCATAATATTTTTTTTAGTTTTACGTGTCAAAATTTGAGCCTAGAATTTCTTAGCATCTAGCTTAGATAGGTGCAAAAACTTCTCTTTTTTTCTATTAATATAGTGCCTTTTTTTAGTTAGGGATGTGTATCTATTTATCTTATCAAATTTTATAGACTCATTAAAAGCATCCCTAATGGATTTTCTAGAAATTTTACACTCGTTATCATACTAAGGATTGGTTGTTCTATGATTATTTTTAAATAGCACCTCTATAGAGAACCTGTTAATGGAAGTAAAGAGGGTTGTCGTAAAAATATGATAGATGTCTTCAATATCGTTCTTATAAGATAGAATATTTAATTCACAATGTTTATACTTAGGGTTAAAGATATATGATAGTCGGAACCTACTATTTGGTTGTATACATGGATATTAGATATCACATAATCCATGAAATTGCTCCCCAAGCCATGAATACAACTTATCCTATTGAATTTTTACCACTTCATTAAAACATTGCAAATTATTAGAGCTTGAGACCTATAGAGCTTGATTAACTCAATACCAAACAAATTTTCATTCACGACATCTCTCTTTATCTAGCCATAGAGGACTAGTTGCAATTCTAGCATTGAAGTTTCGTAACAAGAGAATACTACCTTCATTTCTCATAGTGTAAATATCTTGTTTTAATCTATTGTAGGGACAATTTTTGTCTAGATTTGTTTTAGTATAAAAGATAGAATTAATAGGGGTCTAAATAACAAATTGCTATATAAATCTTTTTTAGCATCAATGATTAGAGTCTTTCTTATGAAGCCATGTAAGGATAAATGTTTGTTTTTATGTAACAAGCTATGTCTTGAAGACCTTTATAAAAAAAATTTGTTCCATACTAACAAATCCTTTTACATTATGTTAAAGAACTTAGATTTTTCATGTTCCCGAATTTCTTTTCTTTTATTTCAAATTTAATATATTACACTCAATAAAATTATGAATTATTAATATTATTGATTAATCTAATTTTTCTCTAAACTTCAAATTATATTATAACAAAAAATCATATTTTTAAATGTAAATATTTTTTTGATAATATAAAAAATTATATTTTAATTTTTTGTATCTTCAAAGTGCATCAAAATTTTATTGAAATAAATTATTTTGACATCAAAAGGTCAACAAGATAAGAAGGAAATACTTAACATACTTAACTTACAAAAGCCAACCAATATAATATTTTAAAAATAAATAAATAGCAATCACATAATATCTTTAAACCCCATAGACAAAAATATAAAACACAACTTCATAACTTCACCATAAAATCTCCCTCTCAACACAATAATTCAGTGTGCCTAAGCTTGACATTGACTGTCCGAAAAATTTAAATTAATATAATATCTTTAAACCCATAGACAATAATATAAAACACAACTTCATTACTTCACCATAAAATCTCCCTCTCAACACAATAATTCAGTGTGCCTAAGCTTGACATTGATTGTCCGAAAAATTTAAATTAATTGTGACATTTGTGGTAGATATCTTCACTACTCACACATAACCGACACGGTTGTCGACCAGCCCTTCCATTAGGATCTCTTCAATTCCATTCGGATCTAACCAGAAAACATTTTTCGATACAGTTTCAGAAGAAAAATACGAGAACGACCGGATCTTCCAATCTGATTTTTCCAGTTCCATTCTGATTTAATCAGAAAACGTCTTACCAATATAATTTCTGAAATTCAATACATATCATCAGAGAAAACAATAGATATTAAGAGACCAACACAAAGAAACCACATAATCATGGCATAAGCATTGCTCTTGTCCACAACACCACACCATTTTCATCTCTTCAAAATACCCAACAAAACTTCATACCAAAAATACCCAACAATATTAAAAAGCACAGCGAAGTTTCAGACACAGAAGCAAATCTGTAACCTGTTTAATACAATCTTGTAATGGCAGCCAGAATGATTAATTTATGACTGAAAAGAAGAAAAATATTGTAAATGGAGCCATTGGCAAACAGATTATAGAGTGCAAAGTTAACGATATACTTATCATTCTACAAAAATGGATATTTTGTAGAAAAAATTTATCATCGTCAACGCTGCACTCAATAATGTGGTTGCCTGAGCCAGCAGAAACCGCTTTCTCTCTCGGCCATTCTCTAGATAACAAAACTGAGAGTAATGTGGGCGCCCACTACCAAGCTCCAAATGAATGCCACCATAAATGATCGAGTAACTGTGTATATAGATGTCGTGAGAGGATTAGTACTGCAGGGGCCCTTGCAATACCAGGTTCTTAACATTGAGGAGAATGTACTGCTTTTGTAGTACAGAAACTCCATAGCAGTACACAGAGATCTGGAAAGAAATATTACACCACTATATTAATCAGAATTTTGTTTTTTACTGAAATACATGGGCCAGAAGAATCGTTAATGGTTGAATACGTTATCTAATCACATGGGCCGCTTCAGTGTTCGAGCCGCTTCATTATTCGAAGTGTTTGTTGAACGTCTTTATGGGACATGGCGACAATAGTGGTTCACAAGTCTGTGTCAATTTAAGTTGTTCAATCGTTCAAACGTCTGTGACATTTCTTCTCATAAAAAATCCTTCAAACAAATGGAAGAGAACAAAACTCTCTAACAATGGTTTTATGTATCTGCACGCAAATGTTTGACAGTTGCAGTAGCGTGTACGCATTTCCAAATATTAAAGAGGAACAGGCTACATGTTCTACATATGTTGGCCGCCTGATAAAAATACCAGTTCGACCTCATTGTTCCTCTTTAAGGTTTGGAAATGAGTACACGCTTCTGCATCTGTAGAACATGTAGCGTGCATATATATATATATATAAAATGGTAAAATAACCAGTTCGATATCGTTGTTCCTCTTTAAGATTTGGAAATCAGTACACGCTACTGCATCCGCCACTATCCACCTTGCTACTTAGCATTTTAACACTGCAAAATATAAAATTGTTACAATTATTTTAATTGAGATTTTATAATCGACAGTGCATTTTATCATTCACTTTTGTAATATGGTAAACATGACATTGTTTCATACCACACAAATCCATTCCACATTATTTTAGAAATTGTTCAATGATACAGAGAAAGTGTTTTTCACCATTCATCTTAAATCCTTCCATGCCAAAGAGTTTAGAAATTGCCCAATACCTTATTTCAAGCATATTAGAAATCTTTTTTATTTAAATAATGTTGATTTTCTTCATTATATATTAATTTTAACATTCTCTCTTATTCTTAAATTATTAAACAAGACTTTGACATTTTTCTGTCAATCTCTTTTAAGTTTGAAAATAATTTTAAAAATGTCTTTTTTTCATGTTAATTGCCTTATACTTACATATTAAATACTTAATCATAATCATGTTAAATGTCTTATACTTACTTATTAATTACTTAATCTTAATCATCATTAGCTTATATATATATATATATATATATATATATATAATTTTATTTTTTCTTTTATATAAAAATATACTTTTGTCTTTTTATTTTAAAAATATTACAAACTTTTTCACAAAATGTTTAAATTATAAAGAATAATAAATTATTATAAAAAAAAAATTAATAGGGGAGGAAGGTACGTAGAGAATACTATTTGATCCCATACGAAATTTGATTGTGTTAAGAGCCAATGTTTTGAGAATGGTAAAAAATCAATGAGTAAAGCCCCACTTCTAGGGGGAAGCCTCCTTTTATTATATATTGAATGTACAATATGAGATATGATAATCCTAATACTAGGCCTAGTTGATATATATATATATATATATATATATATATATATATATATATATCAGACAAAGGGTACAATTATTATGAAAAACTACAATGAAGAAATTCTAGCCTACATACAAGTATAACATAAGAAATGGAATAATTCAATAAGGGGATTAATAAGTGTTTTAATACATAACATGGGGATTTGTCTAGGGCTTAACATGCCCCTCCTCTTCAAACAAGTGTTTTCCTCAACACTACCACAGGTGTGCAAGAAGAATAGTTCATCTTCCCATGTTGACTCTTCCACTGGTAGGTTCTTCTATTTGATGAGGTACTCTCTAATTGCTAGATTTCTGAGCTGCTTAATCCTTGTTTCAAGGATTGTTTCTGGTTCATTATTTTCACTTGTTCATTAATCTCTCATAAAATAGTTTGGACTGAGATCTTGTTGTCAATGACCTTCTTTACGAAAGAAACATGAAAGATTCGATGTACACATGAATACATAGGAAACTCCAATTCGTAAGCCATATTTCCAATCCTTTGAAAAACCTTATAAGGGCCATAATATTTCGGTGCTAATTTATTGTCCTTCTTTTTTTGCTTGAGGGACATCTCTTTATATTGTTTTAGTCTCACAAATACCCAATCCCCCACTTCAAATTCCCTTTCACTGCAAAGTTGATTTTCTTGTTGTTTCATCTTATTTTGTGCCATAACCAAGTTGTCCTTCAATAATTTCAAAACCTCTTATCGTTCCCCTATGTGGTCATTCACTACCTGAACCTTTGTATTCCATTTCAAGGGTGATGTAATGGATGGAGGATGATATCCATAAAATGACAAAAATGGAGACATTTTTTATGAAGTATGGAAGGATGTGTTATATTACCATTCCACCAAGGGAAACCGCTTCACTCACTGTGTCTATTTATCAGATGCGAAGCAACGCAGATATCCTTCTAGAAATTTATTCACAATATCAATTTTCCCATTGGATTGAGGATGGTAATATGAGCTGTGAAACAATTGAGTACCCAAACAAGAAAATAATTCATTCCAAAAAATTATAGTGAAAAATAGATCTCTATCACTTACAATAATCTTGGGAACTCCATGTATCTTTTGAATTGTTTCCATGAAATTTTCAACTATTGTACTTGCTTTAAAAGGATGAGAAAGATAGAAAAAATGGGCATACTTTGTTAGTCGATTCACTGCTAACATGATGACAATATTTCCTCCATGTTTGGGTAAACCTGTAATAAAATCCATTGAAACTTCTTCCGAGCGTTGACTTGGTATAGCTAATGGTTGTAGGATAACTAACGTCTTGATTGTCTCTCCCTTATTCTATTGGAAGACTAAACATTCAGATAAATTAACACCTTCCGAGAAAAAAACTTTCTTGATCATGTGGTACTCTTTCAAGAATCTCGAATGTCCTCCTATAAGAGAAGTGTGCAATTCCAGAAGGACCTTCTATTTGAGTTGGGAATTCTTACATAAATATAGGCGATCATGATACCATATAAAATTGTTCGTCATTACAAAATTATTGAATGAACTGGGGTCCTCTTATAGTTGTTTAATGATATTGCATACCTCTTGATCTTGCTTCCACTTTATCCTTGCTTCTTCCACCTAATCAGATTGAGGAATAGAAATAGCACATAGTGAACTTTTTTTTTCTTATTCTTTCCTTGAAAGGGCATCTGCCACAACATTATGTTCTCATTTTTTGTAGATAATTTCAAAGTCATAACCTAGCATCTTTGTAACCCATTTTTTTCACTCTTCTAAAGATAATCATTGCTTCAATTAATTCAAAATATCATGATATGTTTTTACTTTTAAGTTTCTTCCTATTAGGTAAGGGTGTCATTTTTGAACTGCATGTAGTATGGCCAACATTTCTTTTCCATAAAAGGGTTTGACTAATTTTTTTCCTAATTTGGTTTCTGTCAAAGGAAAGCGGCCTTCCTTATTGCATTAAAATTTCACCAATTCCATGGTCTGAGGCATCACACTCCACAATAAATTTTTTTGAAAAGTTAGGTGTGGCCAATACAAGAGTTGTACACATAGCCTCCTTAATTCTTTGGTCCAAGAAAATTCTTCCTTCTTTAATAATGTTGTTAGAGGTGATGCTATTTTACCATAGTTCTTCATAAACTTGCTATAATAACCTATCAATCCTAATAATCCTCTATGTTTCTTCAAGGTTTTGGAAATTGGCCATTCCCTCGTAGCTTTAATTTTGTTAAGGTCCACTTTTACACCTTCATGAGATACAATATCACCCAAACATTCCACTTCTTGAACTACAACGGCACACTTGGAAGGATTTGCATAAAGTTTTTTCTCTTCCAATATTTGTAATACTTTGTCAACATGGTGTACATGCTCTTCCCAAGATTTTTTGTAGATTAATTTGTCATCAAAAAATACTAATGCAAATTTTCTTAGGAAGGGCTTGAAAATAGAATTCATCGATATTTGAAATGTTTAAGGTGCATTAGTAAGTCCAAATGGCATAACCAAAAACTCATAATGAATTTCGTGTTTTCTAAAAGTGTTTTTACGAACGTCTTGCTACCTCATTCTAATTTGATGATATCCCAAACGAAGATCCAACTTAGTAAATATTTTTTCTCCATGCAATTCATCTCATAATTCATCAATGACCGTAATAGAAAAGTTTTATTTGATGGTCATTTGGTTGAGTTATCTATAATCTGGACACATACATCGTGAATCATCATTTTTTTAACCATCAACACTCGTGAAGAGAAATAACTTTGGCTAGGTTGAATGATGTTGGCGTTTAACATATGTTGCATCATACACTCAATCTCACTCTTAGTTATGTGCATATAGATCCATGTAAGTTATAATGTTAGGTGGTACACTTCCTGGTTTTAAATCAATATCATGGTCATGATCTCGAGCAAGTAGAAGACCCTTAGGTATTTCAACACATACCTTGGAATGAATGTTGATAACTATTTGGAGCTATAAGGGAGCAAAAGATATATATGTTTGAAAATCATGTGAGCATAATTGTGCAATTACACGAGGGTGTCCCTTTTGGAGTAATTTTTTGATGATATTAGAGCATACCACCTTAGAGGTTTTCCCTTGCATACCTCTAAGCTCAATTTTCTTACCATCTCAGGAAAATCTCATGAAAATATCCTTAAAATTAAGGGCCATTATCTCCAATGTTTGTAACCATTCGACCCCTATTACAACATCAACACCACCCATTTGGATGAAAATCATGGGACTATCCAAAAAATACTCCCCCATGTTGAGATTAATACTATGGCACTTCCCAGAACAATTAATGGTACCTTCATCTAGAATCATTACTTGAAACTGTAGTGCTACATATATAAAGAAATTGAGATATTTTGCTAATTTGTAACTGATGAAATTGTGGGTACTACCATAATCAATCAATATTATTACCTTTTTCTTTTTGATGTATACTTGTATCTTGAGGGTTTGTGGAGTACGCATGTCAGCCAATGCATGAAAATATGTAATTGGAGTAGTCTCTTCTAGATCTATCTCTTCGGATGGTTCTATGTCTTGATCTTCTTCCTCTTCACAGTTATTGTACAATAATCTTCTCACTGCATTTATTCCCTTTAATATACTTGTTGTCACAATTGATACATAATCATTTTTCTCTTATTTCATCCATTTTTTGAGGTATAAACCTTGTTTGTTTAGGAGAGGGGACATGGTGTTCTCTATAGTTATCAATGGTCACCCTTCTAGTAACCATATTTTGTTTTTCTACTTCCCTTTTCATATTGAAAACTTTATCTAGGGATTTAGGTTCAAAGAGACACACCTGATTGATACAAATTAGATCATTATATTATTTTTCATATATCTCAATTCTTTGTGGGTGGAAAAATTGGAGGAATCAGCTTGCAGAGTCATTTTGGTGGTTGGTCCAAATTTGGAAATTTGGGTCCAAAATATTGTTTTAAATTTTCTCGAGCCATTTTAAGGCATCAAATGACACTTTTTCATTATCCAAACCTTCATATGGAGAAATATTATATATTCTACACACAAATATCTTTAAAATAGTCCAACAATCTCCTCAAACAGAGTTCATATGCGAAAACTATGCCTCCCACACGTTCACCTACCATATTGATCACCATGGTGTGAGGGGATGCCACATTAGCCCCCATTCCTTAAACATGTGGGGATATTCACGTGGTGGATTTACCACAACACTATAGAAGGTCCAAACCTTATCACTAATTGAGGGTTTAGGAATTCAATACCCTAACCTTAGATGGCCATCAGGCTATGTTAAATATCAGGCTACTAGGAGAATGAGTTCCATTCTATGTTATTGTATTTTGTTCCATAGTAGAGAAAAACAACTCGAAGTGGGAAAGTAGAGAGAATAATAGAGGGGGTTAATGTTTTGTAGAAACTTAATAGGCCACAAGCCTCATGTAACTCCATAGAGAGTTCCTTCTCCTTTGTACTTGTATTATTTCTATATCAGCGAAAAGAGAGGAGAGCAACCTCACCTTCTAACTTGGTTTTTTCCCGTAAGGGTTTCTGAGAGAAAATATTTGTGTTATTTTTTGTATGGTATGTGATTGTATTTTACTCTTCTCTACTTTAAACATTTTATATTTTTCATGCATAAGCATAACATTAGTAACTAAATATTATGGAATCTAAAGGAATATAACCTTCATAGTGTAGATTTCAGTTTTTTTTATCAAATCTGTTGTGATCAACTGTTTGAGTTGAATATCCATGAAACTTTATAGATCATATTAGTATCGGAGTTAGGTTTCATTTTAGGTCTTTGTGGGAAGTTACACGATATAGGAATTATATTAAAGAGAAGTCACGGAAACCCTAGCCATGGTAGACAAGTATGTTCATAACAACCCTCGAGATCTAGTAAGAGAGAGATTTTAGAGGTTGGAAGAATAGGTCATTGATATCAACCTCAATATGAACCTTTTCATGGAGGCTCTAAAAGAAAGATCAAAATGTTCAAAGATGATGGAGGCTCTAACTAAAATATTAGATCAGATGGGAAATCAGGAGATCAGGAAGACCCGATAAAGGAGTCATGGAAAGAACCTAAGAAAAAACAGACAAGTTTGAGTATTATTAACCCTTCATAGTCACTATTCAATATGGAAGTGAAAGTGGAAAAAAATTCATACCAAGGTTGGATAAGAAGACAGAAGCCACTACACATGGATCCTTGGAGGGGTGTACTAAAGACCAGAAAGATCAGTTGGATGATTTGTTATAAGCATACACAAGAGTGTTCTAGGATCCTAAAGGGATACCACCTAAGAGGGAGGTGGAGCACGATATCCAATTATTTCCTGACTCCCCCTTGCCGAATATTATGTCGTATAGACAATCTATTCTTGAAGAAAATAAAGTAAAGAAGTATTTGCAACAATTGTTGGAGTAGGGTGTGATTTGACCAAGTACCTCACCTTGTGGGTCACCCATCATAATTTTTTCCAAGAAGGATGGGACTTGGAGAATGTGTATCGATTACATGGAATTGAACAAGATTACATTGAAGAATTGGTACCTTCTTCCAAAGATTGATGATCTGGTGGACCAACTGCAACATGCCAAGTACTTCACTAAGTTGGATTTGAAATGAGGATATCACTAGGTATGAGTCAAAGAAGAAGACACCTAGAAGATTTCCTTCAAGACAAGGAAATGTTTGTATGAGTGGTTTGTTATGACATTTAGTTTATGCCATGCACCAACTACATTTAAGAGACTAATGAATGGTGTTTTATAGCCTTATCTAGATTCATTTGTTATAGTCTATTTGGATGATATATTGGTTTGTAGTGCAACCTAGGAGGAGCACATATCACATCTTATGCAGGTGTTAGGGACCCTGAAGAAGCACAAGCTCATGGCCAATCTCAAGAAACATAAGTTGTCTCAATAGTCTTTGGTGTATTTGGGGTATGTGACTAGTGGAGGTGAGCTCAAGATAGATCTCTCCAAGATGGAGACCATCATGAAATAACCAATTCCTACAAATTTCTCAGAAGTTAGGATCTTTGTTGGGGTAGAACGATACTTGCAGTACTTTATAGCTTCATTTTCAGCAGTAGATGCACCACTCCACACCATAACAGTTAGTGGTAAACATTTCTAGTGGGGGGAGAATCGACAGGAGAATTGGCAGAAGGATTTCTATGAGCTAAAAAAGAAATATCAGTCAAGCACTAGTATGTGTGCTACGAAACTTGCATAATCCCTTTGAAGTGGAGACAAATGTAAGTGGGTATTCCATGGGAGAATTCTTGATGCACAGAGGAAATCCTATGTCATTCCGAAGTATTTCATGGGGTGGTCCTTAACTACCCTACCTATGACAAGGAGCTCTATGCCTTGGTACAACTGTAAAAAAATGGAAGCACTATCTAATGTGTGTGTAGAATATCATCCACAAAGATCACCAGCCACTCCAGTATTTGCAAGCCCAGAGTAAGTTACAACAAACTAGGCACTACAAATGGATGGGGTTCTTATAGCAGTTTCATTTGGTCATAGATTATAAGAAGGGTAGCAAAAACAAGTTGGCAGACATGATTTCACTGCCACCCACATCTAAGATTATAGATTTGGGAATTTTGATGCACATGGATCCTTTTGCACATGGTGCATACAAACATGAATACATAGAAGATGAGGAATTCAAGGAGGTGTTTAAATAGATATAGGGCCAAATTCATATAGAATATGGTGACAACAAGGTTAACTATCATTTCTATAATGGTTTACTCTACAAGCTCGACAATATCTGTGTTCCTAAATGTGAACAATTGCAACTTATAGAGGCTCACACCTCCAAGGATGCAGGAAATTTCGGTGTTGGGAAGACAATTGCCAACTTAAAAAGGTATTTGTACTTACCCATAATACAAGAATATGTAGCATGGTATATTATAGGATGTATAATTTTTTGTATCATCAAGCCCAATAACAAGAAGCAAGGTCTATATTGTCTCTTACTAGTACCCACTATACCCTCAGAAAACATTTCCATGGATTTTGTGTGTCGTTTACAAACCATGTGGAAGGGACATGACTATTTGTTTGTGGTAGTTGACAAGTTCGGCGAAATCTGCATTCCCATGCCTTGTAAAAACACCATTAAGGGACAGGAAGTAGTAAACTTGTTCTTTGAATAGGTCTGGGTGCACTTTGGGATACCAAGGAAAATCATCTCAGATAGGGACACCACATTTCTCAATGTACTTTTACTAGTACATATCGAGTCAATATTTGATGAAATATTCCGATGATAAGGAAAAAATTAATTGTAGAGTCGTAAATTATTACATAATTATTTAAAAATTTATCATTTTTTATGGGTACCTCCTTGTGTGTTTTAATTTCAATGTAATTCTAGTTCCATCAATCATTTGATGCTCTTTCTTCCCTCTAACAACAAACTTTCATTGATCTAAAGACAAACTTTCTTCAATCTAGAGACAAACTTTAGTCGATATAGCGACAAACTTGCGTCGGTCTTTCGACTCACCTAGAAAATGTCAAATACCCGTTTGAAAATAGTTTAACGGAAATTGACTTGGTCAATATTGACATAGTCAACACTCATCCGAATTCTGACGGAGGTGAGTGATTTCGACTATTTTTTTGTAGGTGTGACGGTTATATAAGTTTTTTCTAGTCATTGTTTGATGCATGAAATATGAGTCTTTTTTCTATTCACTACTTGTTATAGATCCAATTCTTGATATGCATAGGTCGGATTTTTTACTTTGAAGGTTAGACATTTTTAATAATTTTTTGTCTCATTTTAAATACCCACCTTTGATCCCTAACCCTTAGACCCGCTTTTATTTGGGGACACAAATTGTTTTCTAGGAAATAGGTATGAACATTTCTACTCAATTCAATTTAATGACTATACAATTTGTCTTGGTCTAGTTCTCTTTTATTTTTTTATTTTTTTACTTTCTTATAGTGAATATTTCAAGCTTAATTGGTAAAAAAGTATTTTTTTTATTTCTCGAGTAATTGTTGACTACTGTTATAAACCTTTAATAAATCTATGACTAAAATAGATTAATTATCTAGTACATATGGGATCAATATTTGATGGCATTTGTACTGTAAGAATATATTTTTATACTGTAATTATATTCCTTCATTGGATTTTGTTGTAATAGGAAATCTCAATGCCAAAAATTACATATTAAGAGAATGAAAGGACATTTGCTAGGTTAAAGGTGGAATTGGAGGCACAGGGTGATGGGAGATGTTATTTCCCTTGCAATCAATGCATGAGCTTTAATAAAATAAGACTTGTAATAAAAAAGGCTGAAAGACATTGCTGGAGGTATGGTCATGTTTAAGGGGGGTATACATATCATCCCATGCTAATTTATTCATTATATGTCTTTGTATTGAGTGTATTTATAAAAATTTCTTTCATTTTAATATTTTTTATATACACTAATTTTATTGATTGCTTGTAATTATAAAGATAAATCCTCCTATGTTTGTGGCACTAGATAATGTACCTAGTAGTAGTAGAAATACTATTGTACAAGATGAAGAATATGGTATGGATATTGAAGGTCAAGTCAATCCTAAGGAAGAAGATGACACCAATAATATTTTTGAGCCAAATGATGAGACAAATAGATTGATCCACGACATATTTGCTTCTTTCGATGAGGAAAACTTTGATGATATTCATGATGTACGTCTACTTGAGAAGGATCTACAACCCCTTTATGAAGGCTCAAGAACAAATATTATCTCTGCTATAATGTTGTTGGTGAACTTGAAGGTATTGAATGATTTGTCAAACACTTGTCTCACATAGATCCTAAGGTACCTAATATAATTTGTCACATATACATAAAGGTTGAACTTTTTTTTATCTATTTTGAGTGTCAATTAATGTGTTAATTAAGGATGCAATATTTATGATTACTATTATTTACATTAAATAGTTATTTTGTATGTTGTATATTGTTAGGTGAATTTTTCTTAACACAATCAAATAATTTACCTCACACATATTGAGGTTTGTGTGTCATTATGAAATATATTGGAATGGAGTATCAGGCTATTGATGCATATCTAAATGATCATATTATATATTATGGACAATATGCATCAGAAACAAAATGCATGCAATTTCAAATCAATAGATATTGAATTGATCAATTAACAAAAAAATGTATCTCACAAGGTTCTTCATCATACTCCCATAATTCCACATCTCCATCCATTGTTCAAGTGCCAAAGAATATTACAATTTATGGACTATCATGCACGACATAGAAGTGAATATGGTGTTCTTTGAATGCCTAGATGGTTCTACATTTAGGAACATCAAAGAAACATGGTTGATTTTTAAAGAAGTACCTTGTAATGTTAGGATTTCATTGGTAGCATATGGTGTCAATCCATTTGGTAAGATCACGGTGTGGCATATGTTTGTTATAAACAATAGCCTTCATTCTTGGATGTCAATAAGATCATAGAATGTTGGCAATAATTTTTCGAGGTATTTGTTTACAATATTTGTTTGAACGAGGCATTTAATTTGTCTCATTCATTGCATAATTTTCTAATATGTATACAAGGTAGTAACTATGTGTACTTTCAACCAATTAGGTAAGTACCAAGTGGGTTATTCTTCAACCATTTACATTTAAAAAAACCACATACTAATGGGGTTTCATAAAAGAGATCAAATTCATGGTGTAAGTACCATCAACATCAGTTGGTTGTTGGAACATGACATATTACAATTGAAAGGGTAAAGTGGTTGTCCATTTTCATCAAACATGTGCATGCAATATTTGTTGGATTACTAAGAGGGGGGGTGGATCAGTAATAGACCAATTTAATCTTTTTTAACCATATAATCAAAGTGTTATATCAATGAACCATTATCATCCAATAACTACAGAGTAAATAAGCAATGAACAAATGAACAAACATACACATACACAGTACACCAACGTTTTACGTGGAAACCCAAATCAGGAGAAAACCACAGAATGTTTTTTCTTATATGTATTGAAGAAATACATTCATTGGAAGCATCAACTTCCTTTGTTTTCTAGTTGCAACTGGAAGGAGGCTCCAACCCCCTAGTTTCTCAGGCTACAACGTGAGGAAAGATCCAACTCCCTAATTATCTAGCTACAACCATAAGGAGGCTACAACCCCCTATGTTCTGTGGCTACAACCACAAGATGGCTACCACCACCTGTCATTGCCCCGTCCTCCACCCTAAAGTAGAAGTAGAATGATGGAACCACTGTCAACCCATCACTGTGAGATATACCATTGTAAACATGTACCAATAAATTGGAACAATGCATCAACCTGTACCTCAACCTGTAATCAACCTGTACCATAAACAAGTGCATCAACCTGTACCAAATAACCTATAATCAACTTGTACCATACACAAGTGAATCAAACCATGTACCAAGTATGTACCAATCATGTGTCAACTACTCGTCAACTATGACTCATTAATATGTACCAACATCATCAACTATACACCTCATGTATGTGCCAACTCATTAACTACTTGTCTCAACCATGTACTCAACATGCACTTCAACCAAAATCCATCATAAATTTCATCATCCAAATCTGATTTGTAGCTCTGTAATAGAACTGGTGTATATGATCACATTCCTCCAAACCTTCCTTAACTTTAACAACAAGAGACTAGCATTTTCATCAAACGTTTCTTTAGTCTCACATGCCTAGTTTTGGATTAGTCAACAACCCTAACTTGAAGTAATCATAGCTATGTACCTGTAATGTATAAATATTTGAAACTGATACACAATCTTCTTCGGTGTGTTTTATGCAATTCCTCGAGGTGTAACTACTTGGAACCTCTCATAAAAGGAGTTATAGCAAAAATGGCATACCTTGTTGAATTTTGACTTATTCTAGAGAGCGACCTTGTAGAGCATGCCCTGCATAGAATTTTTGTTGAATTGATTTGAAAAATTTACACAACATACGATAGACTGTACCCTAACCAACACATTTGGTTTCACTGAATTTGGATTGTTATGAAGAAGTTATGACGTTTTTACCAAAACACCTATTTTTGACTAGTTTCAGGACTAGCCACAAACCCTATTTTCCACGGAGTCTAGCGCCAAAAATACAATGACCCACAAGCTCATACTTGGATATGTATTCTCAATGGCATATAACTTTCACGGTCTGAATCATTATAGAAAAAAAGTTATATAAAAAATGGTGAGATGACCTGTAAATAACATACCTTAGAAAACACCATCAAAAGAATTTATCCTTCCTTGCATTTCGGCCTTCTTTTCTTCACCTTCCCTCAGAATTTCAGCTTAGATATCCTTCGTTACCTCAGACACCTATAGATATTAAATATTCTCAAGTGTGATTAAAATGAGAGAGCATTGCCTCTTATTTATACTCTTCAAGTAGCTTCCTTAAAAACATCTTCTAGGTCACTTGGCCCCACTTTCCTTATTTTAGGGTTAACCCACTTCTAATTTCTCAATTAAATTTACTATTGAAATAATTTATTTTGTATTCACTTTGAATTATAATACACTCATTACTTTACTTGATTATTTACCTTTTAAAATCTCTTAAACCACTTTGACTACTTTGACCTTTTGGGGCTTCTAGATGAGATATGAGGGTCCTCCAACTTCGTAAGGCCATAACTCTCAGACTGTGAGTTGTGTGATGTTCCACATACCACCAGAAATGGAATGACATGTATTATCCATATACAATAGTATTATTTGAAAATATATCATAACTCATATAGTTATCCATCAAACAAACTTGGGTCCATTACCCAAACCTCGGGTCTCCAAGTTCTCATAGCCATAACTCTCTAACCATGAGGAGTTATGTGACGTTCCACATACCACTGGAAATAGAATGACAAGCACTATCTATCTAGGATAGTTTACATGACAATCTTCCAGTGAGGGCTTTCAGCATAAGGGGGCCACTTTGGAGTTCATCCATCTTTACTTCTTATTAACTATGACAAGACAATAATGAGTCATCTTTACATCAAACAATATTGGGTTCATTACCCAAACCTTTGTGTTGTGGAGCTTTCTTCAAGGGTTGACATCAATGACAACCAACCTTAATCAACAATATTTTTCTCCTGATAAGATCTAGCAACATTTTTAACATAAAGGAATTAAGAATAAAATCTATCCTTACTACAAATGGTGGGAAAGAATGTGAAAAACTTGCAATGATATGGAATGAGTTGCAATAGAAAGAATTGGTCATTTGATACTATAATTGTTTTTCATGCATTTGAGCCAAAACCAACATCAATACATGAATAAACTCTTAAAAAAAGTGACCTAAATTATGAGAGGCATCAAAGAGTAACCTCAAAAGGTTTGCATCTTCACTTTGTCATTTAAATTGTTTGAATGTGTTATCACATCAATGCATTTTAAACTATATAGTACACTGAAAATGTAAGTTACAAAAGAAAACATTGCCTTTGTTTATCATCTATGTGATGAAATATATAGTGAAAAAAAGAAGTGGTAATTTCATTTTTCAAAATGTATGTCTTTATAAATGAAAACCATATAATTATTTCATTCTTTTGCTAAAATTAGAGCCAAAATTTGTGCAAGAAAAATTTACCACCAAAGACTTTGGAGTGAGTATATTTCTTTTATACAATCAGAAAAATAAATAACAATAACATATAGATATTAAAAGAAAACAATAGATATCATAAAAAAAACAATAACAACAATAAATATTAAGAGACCAACACAAAAAAAAACACATAATCATGGCATAAGCACCGCTCTTGTCCACAACACCACTGAAAGGAACACCATTTTCATCTCTTCAAAATACCCAACAAAACTTGATACCAGAAATACGCAACATATTAAAAAGCACAAAACTTGATACCAGAAATACCCAACAATGTTAAAAAGCACAGCGAATGTACCTGTTCAATACCATCCTGTAATGGCAGCCAGAATGTTTAATTTATGACTGAAAAGAAGAAATTTTTTGTAAATGGAGCCATTGGCAAACAGATTAGAGAGTGCAAAGTTAACGATATACTTATCATTCTACAAAGATAGATATTTTGTGGAAAAATTTTATAATCTTCAACGCTGGTGGTTACCCGGGCCACCAGCAACTGCTTTCTTTCTCGGTGATTCTCTAGATAACAAAACTGAGAGTAACATGGGCGCCCACTGCCAAGCTCCAAATGAATGCCACCATAAATGATCGAGTAAGTGCAAGATTAGTACTGCAAGCTTCCTTTAGTACTGCAAGCTTCCTTGCAATTCAAATCAGGTTCGTAACAATGAGGAGAATGTACTGCTTTTGTAGTACAGAAATTCCATAGCAGTACACAGATCTGGAAAGCAATATTACACCACTTTATTAATAATAATTTTGTTTTTTAATGATATACATGGGCCACAAGAATCGTTAATGGTTGAATACGTCATCTATCACATGGGCTGCTTCATTATTCAAAGAGCTTGTTGAACGTCTCTACAGATGCAGTAGCGTGTACTCATTTCCAAATTCCAAATCTTAAAAAGGGAACAATGAGAACGAACTGTCTGTTTGTTTGTTTGTTTTTGATTTTTTTTATAATTATTGGAAACAATTTTAAATAAATTGGTTAGAATACTTTTAAATGGATAGTCATGAGTGTTAATTTTAAAATTATTAGGATTTCTTAAAAGTAAGTTGATAGAAGGTTTAACAAAAATAGTTCCTATATGAAAATTTAAAAATTTAAAATTGATGACATGATGGACATTTTGTTAGTTAAAATTTAAAAGTAGGTTGACAGAAGGTTTAATAAAAATAGTTCCTATTATATGAAAATTTAAAATTGATGACATGATGTACATTTTGTTAGTTAAAATTTAATAACATTAAAAAAATAATAATAACATAAAACATTATTTATATAAAATCAAAATTTCAATTTATAATGAGATTTAGTCCCCTATATATATAATATTATTACAAATTTATACGGATGAAAATGATGGATGATCGAGTTAAATCAATTTATATATATATTATTACAAATTTATAATGATGAAAATGATGGATGATTTAGTCAAATTAATTTTGAATAATAATATTATAAAAAATGTTTTTCAATTAAATTGGATTGTTTTAAAATTTTAATTTTATATTAGATTTGAGAATTTTCTTAAATTTTTCTAGTTTTAATGAATTAAAAAGTTAGGAATATAATATTGTTACAATTTTTTAATTGAGATTTAATGTAGGTATAATCATGATATTATAAGGAAAAGTGTATTTTATTATCCACCTAATATGGTAAAAATGACAAATCCTTTCACACCACATCATAAAAATGACAAATCCATGTCACAACATTTTAGAAATTGTTTAATGCTAGAGAAAGTGTTTTTCATCATCCACCTTTGTAGTATAACACAAATGACAAATTCGTCCATGCCACAAGAGTTTAAAAATTGTCCAATGCCCTATTTCAAGCATATGAGAAATCATTTTTATTTTAACAATGTTGATTTTCTTCATTACATACTACTTATAGGGTCCTCCCTTATTTTTCAATTATTAAGCAAGACTTAGCATTTTTATGTCAACCTCTCTTTTAAGTTTGATATAATTTCAAAAACCCCTTATCTTTCATGTTAATTGTCTTATACTTACATATTAAATACTTAATCATAATCATATGAGTGACTTATATAAAAATAAATATGATAAAATATTTATTTTTGTAATTTTTTCCCTCTATATAAAATATATTTGTCTTTTTATTTTAATAAGAGTACAAACTTTTCCACAAAATATTTAATTTGTAAAGGATAATATTTTATGATAATATTTTTTAATGGGGGAGAAAGGTATAGAAATTTGATTATGTGTTAAGAACAAATGCTTTGAGAATGATAAAAAATCAATGAGTAACACTCCACTTCGAGGGGGAAGCCTCCTTTTATTATATATTGAATGTATAAGATGATATATGATGATCCTAAGACTAGGTCTTCTTGGTATATATATAGGAGACAAAGGGTACAACTATTATGAAAGGGCGCAATTAAAGGGTTCTAGCCTACATACAAGTATAACACAAGAAATGTAATAATTCAATAAGGGGCTTCATAAGGGATTTTATACATAACATGAGGCTTTGTCTAGGGCTTAACATGCTCCTTCTCTTCAAAAAAGTGTTGTCCTCAACAGTTGACTAACCACATGTGCTTCTATAAAAAGAAATCATCTTCCCATGTTGTCTCTTCCATTGGTAGGTTCTTCCATTTGACAAGGTACTCTTTATTTTTCGATTTCTCAGTTGCTTAATCCTTGTTTGAAGGATTGTTTTTGGCTCTAGTATTATTTTCCCTTCTTCATTAACCTCTCGTAAAATAGTTTGGACTAGGACTTTGTTGTCGATGACCTTCTTTAAGCAAGAAACATGGAAGGTTGCATGTACACATGAATATGGAGGAAACTCCAATTTGTAAGCCATACTAAAAATCATTTGGAAAACCTCATAAGGGCCATAATATTTGGGTGTTTATTTATTATCTTTCTTTTGTTGCTTGAGGGACGTCTATTTATATGGTTGTATCCTAGGAAATACACAATCCCCCGCTTCAAATTCCCTTTCACTACAATGGTGATTTGCTTGTTGTTTCATTATATTATGTGCCATAACCATTTGTCCTTCAATAGTTTGAGAACCTCTTATTGGTTCCCTATGTGATCCTCCATTACTTGAACCTTTGTATTCCCTTTCAAGGGTGATGTAATGGATGGAGGAAGATATCCATAAAGTGTAAAAATTGGGGACATGTTTTATGAAGTATGGAAGGATTTTTTGTACTACCATTCCACCAAGGGAAACCACTTTACCCATTGTGTCTATTTATCATATGCAAAGAAACAAAGATATCCTTCTGGAAATTTATTCACAATCTCAATTTGCCCATTGCATTGATGATGGTAAGATGAGTTATGAGACAATTGAGTACCCAAACAAGAAAATAATTTAGTCCAAAAAAGTTGAGTGAGAATTGGATCTCTCTCACTTACAATAATCTTGGGGACTCCATGTAGATTTTGAATTATTTCCATGAATGTTGCAACTATTGAGCTTACTTTAAAAGGGTGAGAAAGAGAAAAAAAATGGGCATACTTTGTCAATCTATCCGCTACTACCATGATCATAGTCTTTCCTTCGAATTTGGGTAAACTTGTAATAAAATCCATTAAAAATTATTCCCAATGTTTACCTAGTATAGCTAATGGTTCTAGGAGACCTAGCATCTTGATTGTCTCTCTCTTATTCTATTGGAAGACCAAACATTCATATAAACTTTTGAACATCCATTTTAACACCTTCCTAGAAAAAAATATTCTTGATCATGTGGTACGCTTTCAAGAATATTGAATGTTATCCTATAGGAGAAGTGTGCAATTTTAGAAGGACCTTCTGTTTCACTTGAGAATTCTTACATAAATATAGGTGATAACGATACCATACAAAATTATTCTTCCATACAAAATTATTGAATGAACTAAGGTCCTCGTGTAGTTGTTCAATGATCTTGCATACCTCTTGATCTTGCTTCCATTCTATCCTTGCTTCTCCTGCGCAATCAGATCGTAAAATACAAATAACACATAGTGAATCTTTTGTTTCTTCTTCTTTTCTTGAAAGAACATCTTCCACAAAATTATGTTTTCATTTTTGTAGATAATTTCAAAGTCATAACCTAATATATTTTTAACCCATTTTTTCTCTCTTATGTAGATAATCATTGCTCCAAGAAGCAACTCAAAATATCATGGTATGTTTTTACTTTGAAGTGTCTTCCTATTAGGTAAAGGGACCATTTCTGAACTACATGTAGTATGGCCAACATTTATTTCTCATAAATGGGTTTGAGTAACTTTTTCCTTTGAAGTTGGTTGCTTTCAAAGGAAAGGGGCCTTCGTTATTGCATTAAAATTGCACCAATTCCATGGCCTGAGGCATCACACACCATAACATATGTTTTTTTAAAGTCAGGTGTGGCCAAGACGAGAGATGTACACATATCCTCCTTAAGTTTTTCAAAAGATTTGGTTACTTCTTAAGTCCAAGAAAATACTTCCTTTTATAATAATGTTGTTATAGGTGATGTTATTTTACCATAGTTCTTCATAAACTTGCGGTAATAGCCTATCAATCCTAAGAATTCTCTAATTTTCTTCAAGGTTTTGTTAATTAGCCATTCCCTCATAGCTTTAACTTTTTTAGGGTCCACTTTTACAAATTCATGAGATACAATATGACTCAAATATTCCACTTCTTGAACCCCAAAGGAGCACTTGGAAGGATTTCCATAAATTTGTTTCTCTTCCAATAGTTGTAATTCTTTGTCAACATGTTGTACATGCTCTTCCCAAGATTTGTTGTAGATTAACTTGTCATCAAAACATATTAACACAATTTTTTTGAGGAAGGGCTTGAAAATAGAATTCATCAAGCTTTGAAATGTTGAAGGTGCATTAGTAAGTCCAAATGGTATAACAAAAAAGTCATAATGAATTTCATGTGTTCTAAAAGTTGTTTTAGGAATGTCTGCATGCCTCATTCACATTTGATGATATCCCAAACGAAGATCCAACTTAGTAAATAATTTTTCTCCATTCAATTAATCTCATAATTCATCAATGACATGAATAGAAATTTTTTCTTTGATGGTCGTTTAGTTGAGTTATCTATAATCTGGAAAGATACACCGTGAACCATTCTTTTTGTAACCATCACCACTGGTGAAGAGAAATAATTTTGGCTAGGTTGAATGATGTCGGCCTTTAACATTTACTGCATCATACACTCAATATCACTCTTATGTGCATATGAATACATGTAATTCCTAATGTTAGGTGGTATACTTCTTGGTTTTAAATGAAAAGCATGGTCATGATCTCGAGAAGGTAGAAGACCCTTAGGTATTTCAACAAATACCTTGGAATGAATGTGGATAACCTTTTGGAGATATAAGGGAGTAGAAGATATATATGTTTGAACATAAAGTGAGCAAAATTGTGAAATTACACCATGGTGTTCCTTTTGGATTAATTTTGTGATGATATTAGAGCATATCACCTTAGAGGTTTTTACATGGATACCTCTAAGATCAATTTCCTTACCATCTGAGGAAAATATCATAAAAATATCTTGAAAATTAAGGGCCATTGGACCCCTGATACAACATCAACACCAACCATTTGGATGGAAATCATGGAACTATCCAAAAAAATAATCCCCCATGTTGAGCTTAATACTATGGCACTTCCCAGAAAAATTTATGGTACCTCCATCTTGAATCATTACCTGAAACTCTATTGTTGAATATATAGAGCAATTGAGATCTTTTTCTAATTTGTATTTGTTGAAATTATGGTTACAACCAAAATCAATCAATATTGTTACCTTTTTCTTTCTTATTTATCCTTGTATCTTGAGGGTTTGTGGATTACTGATGCTTTCCATTGCATGATAAGATATCATTGGAGTAGTCTCTTCTAGATCTATCTCTTATAATGGTTCCAATTCTTGATCTTCCTCCCCTTCACAGTCAATGTAGAATAATCTTTTCACTTCATTTATGCCCTTAAAGTTTATCTTATTTCACCCATTTTTTGAGTTGTCAACCTTGTTGGTTTAGCAGAGGGAACGTGGTGCACTCTATAGTTATCAGGGGCTACCCTTCTAGTAGCCATATCTTTGTTTTCTACTTTCCTTTCCATACTGAAAGCTTGATCGATGGATTTAGGTTCAAACAGACACACCTCATTGATCCATATTGGATCATTATATTATTTTTCATCTATCTAAGTACTTTCTGGGTGGATAAACTAGAGGAATCATCTTAGAGGGCCATTTTTGCAATTGGTCCAAATTTGAAAATTCGGGCCCAAAAAACTCTCTGAAATTTTTTGGAGCCATTTTGAGGCATCAAACAAAACTTTTTCATTGTCCAAAACTTAATATGGAGAAACATTCTATATTCTGCATGCTGATATCTTTTTAAAAGTGCAAGAATCACCTAAAACAGAGTTTGTATGTGAAAGTTATGCCTCCCACGTGTTGACCTACAGTATTGATCATCATGGTGCGAGTGGATGCCATGTCAACCCCCATTAATTAAACATGTGGAGATAGTCACATGGTCTATTTTCTAGAACACTTTAGAAGTTCAAAAATGGATCACTAATTAAGTGTTGAGGAAGTCAATACCCTAACCCTAGATGGCCATCAAGCGATGTTAAATATCGGGTCGCTAAGAGAAGGGGTTCTATTCTATGCTATTTTGTTTTGTTCCATAGTAGAGAAGAACAACAGGGAGTGGGAAATTAGAGAGAATAATAGAGGAGGTTAATGTTTTGTAGTAACCTAATAGGACATAAGTCTTAGGTAACTCCATAGAGAGTGCCTTCTCCTTTGTACCTGCATTATTTCTATACCATGGAAAAGAGAGAAGAGAAAGCTCACATTCTCGCTGGGTTTTCTCCCGTAAGGGTTTCATGTAGCAAATATTTGTGTTATTTTTTGGATGGTGTGTGATTCTATTTTGTTGTTCTCTACTTTCGGCATTTTATCTATTTCATGCATAAGCACAAAATTAGTAACTAAATATTATGGAATCTAAAGGAATTTAACCTTCATAGTGTAAGTTTCAGTTTTATTTATAGGATCTGTTGTGATGAACAATTCCAATGGAATATACATGATAGTTTACATATCATATTGGTATTAGATAGGGATGATTTTAAGGATGGAAATTTATTTTAAAATGTAGAAACCTTCGCGAATATTACTAATCCTTCATATGTCAAGTATAAATGTTTGGCGATATTTTTTTTTAAATATTAAAATTTCTAAGTATTTTATATAGTTTTTATAAAATTTTGGCGGTTTTTAAGGTAAAATAATTTTATCCTATAGAATTTGGGTGAATCATTTTTAAAATAACGAATCTCGTTTTTGGAAAAACCATGGAAAATTAGCCCATGAGCGAAATTTAGCCCCTAAAATCATCCCTGGTATTAGAGCCAGGTTTTCTTCTAGGTTTTTGTGGGAATTGTCAGGATATAGGAATCATCTTAAAGAAAATTCACATAAACCCTAGCCATGGAAAACATGTTTGTTCATAACAGCCCTCGAGATCTAGAAAAAGAAATATTTGAGAGGTTGGAAGCACATGTCATTGATATCAACCGCAATATGAACCTCCTCATGGCGACTCTATAAATCAAGCTCAAACTGTTCAAAGATGATGGAGACTCTAACTCAAAGATCATATCATAAGGGACATCAAGAGACCAGGAACACCTAAGAAAAGAGTCGCAAAAAGAACCTGAGAAAACATAGGTAAGTTTGAGTTTCATTAACCCTTCATAGTCCCTATTCAAGATGTAAGTGAAATTGGGAAAAAAATGATACCAAGGTGAGATCGATGCATTAAAATGGAATCATTGTTTGTAGTAACTAGAAGTTGATTTCAACATTCACCATATAGATAAAAAGCAAAATATTTCGTTTTCTAGATTGAACTTAGAGAGCCATGCTTTTACCTAGTGGGAAAGCCATATGAAAACACTTACACTATACCAGTAATTAGGTGGGAGTACTTCAAAACCATCGTCAAGTCCCAATTCTACCATATCAAGTATGTAGATGAACAATGTATCTTGTAGCACTACATCATGCAGAGGCGGAATCAGAGTGTATAGGAGTACACCATCGAGTTCAGAAAGATGGCCATCATGATGGGTATATCTCGCAAGAACCCAGATGTACTCCTCAAGTATTTAGGGGGTCTACATAGTCATCTATGAAATAAAGTGATGTTTCTTAATCTAAGGACATTGGAAGAGGTATGTGTATAGGAATAGTATCTAGAAAACATAGGCCACAATAAAGGGTATTCAAGTGGTTCTAGGTAGAAAGAGCACGAGGAAGCTTCCAAGGAGAGGAGGAAGAAGTGGAAAGGGGGAAAGGATAGGAATATTGTAGCCACTGCACATCTATGCAAAGATCCCAGTAACCATTCCAATAATCATTATATTTATGACCACACTGAGGAAACATGTTGGAAACTACATCTAGAGATGAACCCGAAGAACCACAAAGAGGACAGAAAGAAAAAGAAAGTTTTCTGGACACAAATATGAGAAATAAGGTTGAAAGTATCTCTCATGTGGAAAAATATTGTTTGGACATCTATGCAGAAGGAGGTGAATCTGAGTAACCTTCATCACCAGGAACAGAAGGAGATAACTAAGCTCTTACACATGAATATTCATGTTAATAAGACCGATATATATGTTTTGTTCTAATATGGTTCACAATATAATCTCATAGAAACATATATGGTCAACAATCTTGGATTTCAGGTTCACGATTGTCCTAGCCCATATCCATTGGATTGGGTAAACAAGGATGTAGAGATCTAGGTAACAAAGCAGTGCAATATTCATTTTGTTATAAGTGTTGACTTTATGGATGAAGTAGAAATGGATGCAGTACCACTAGATGTATGGAGAGTATTTTTTGGAATCCCCTACTTGTATATAAGGGATGTTATCTTCATGTGGATTTTCAACCAGTACTGCCTCATCAAGGATGGGAAATCCTTTATCATCAACATGCACAAAGGAAAATAAAAAATTTCATTGGTAAGTGTCAATCAAGCTGATAAATTTATTAGTTCTAGCAAGAAATATGTTTTACATTTTATAATATAAAATAAGTCTAGTGAAGAGTTGTTAAAAGTAAAGACATCCTTGGAGGGGTGTACTAAATACGAGAAACATCAATTGGAGGAGATGTTATAAGAATACAAAGGAGTGTTCCAGGATCCTAAAGGGATACCACTTGTTATCACTCCAAGAGTCACCTCTAGATTGTAAATGGGATTAAGCTTGGTAACATACAAATTGATTTTATTTTTGTTTTAAATGAGGGACCAACAAGACTTTAAAGAAAGGAAAAGAAAATAGATATCATTGTAGATCAATGATGGACCATTGGGCTATGGAGTCATAAATAGTCTACTCATTGAAGGCATTTAATATCCCTATCAAAAAAAATATTTGTATAATTATGAAGAGAAGGATAAGAGAATAACATAAAGACGAATATTTGCTAAGCAATTTAGATGTGTCTGAACAATAAACAATGACAAATAGGAAAGCCTACAATAGATCTTCTACTGCATCGAGAATCTATCAATCAAAGGAAAATTTTAATCCTTAAAATCAACAATACATTCAAACAAGATGAAGAATAAAACAAAGAACATAGAAAACAAATCTCATGAAACAATTCATATGAATCTTCAGTAAAATACAATTTACATCCACATGCCCCTTCGGCTTACAAAGTGAAATATACAATCATTCCATTTGTCAAAACCTCCTCCGGTATTGGACCTTTTTTTCTTATATCATTCATCATATTTATTTATAATCAAAACATAAGACAATAGCTAGGAGTGTGAGTTGGCCTTCCTATCCTAAGATACTCCACAAAAAGTTACAATTTTCACATCTGTACCAACAGATCTAACAAACTGCTAAAATCAAGGAGCCTGTTGGAAACCAGAAAGGAATGACATGTCTTGCTGCTTGGGCGCCTCTTCTCTAGTGCCATGTGTCTTCTCTTGTCTTTCATGTTCCTTCTTTCAGAAGTAGACTCTAGTTAGTATGGGCCTGCAGGAAAAACTGGCCTCTGTGGTACTTCAGGATAACAATGTTTTGTCTCCTTGGCTAGACCCTCCATGATTCCATTTAAGAGGGCATTTGATTGTTAAACCATCGACCCTTATTTAATTAACTAATTTCTCCTTGGGATCAGGAGGAGGCTTAATCCCTAGCTTTGTTGTCACATGTTTCTTTTGGATTGGACCCTATATAAGCACGTGATTATGGAAGTGGGAAAGGGTAGTCTGGATCCACACCACTCGGACCCCCGCAATCCACCACCAACTTCCACGTACCTATTTAGCTATGCCATGGTTTCTATTGTGGGACATCTCTAGTATTTTAGCGTTCAAGCAATTTTTTTCCCCGCAATGAAGTGTGGTCGTCGATATTGTCGCAATCCGTGATTTGGGAAAGCCCTGCTATTATTTCCATGCGTCGCTCTTGGATGGATCATATATCATCACGTGATTTTGAAAGTGGGAAAGGGAGGTTTGGAACCACACCGCTTCGACCCCCATAATCCACCACCAACTACCACGTACCTCTTTCGTTATACCATGGTTTCAATTGCGGGACCGCTCAAGAATTTTAACGTTCAAGCATGTTTTGTCCCCACAATGAAGTGTGGTCGTTGATCTATTGCAATCTGTGATCTGGGTAACACTTTTATTTTAGTGCCCCTCTTAAAATTTATCCATTTTCCAACTCCATAATTTTTTTAACCATGTTTAGAGATGGAGCCAATTTTGGCGCTTGGGAGCTTTGAATGTTGAGAAAGAATATCTCTCGTAGGACGATCTCTCGAATATGATGTGGTGTCCCATTGTCATTTTTCTATCACAACTACTAATGGATGAACTCCATGTGTCTTTAGCCCTTTGGCACTTCGGGCTTTGAGATTTTTGGATTATGAAGCATGAAAAACTCTCAGAGTGGTATGGGCCCATAGTGACATGGCGGCCTGATGCTATATGATGTCACAACTACTGATGGATGAGCGCCATGTGTTGAGTTGAAAAACACCCATGGATTGGTAGGGCCTGAAGCAACGTGGCAGCCTAACGTCACTTCGGGACTTCGGCTCTTCAGGACTTTGAGATGTTTGGATGGAAATATCCTGAAGTGATTTTCTCCCAGTTTACATGGCAGCCTCTAGTTACTTCTCCACTAGGGGCTTTGGGATATTTTGAACTTGGGCATGAATATCTCCCGAAGTGACTTTCTCCCGGTTGACATGGAAGTTGTTCGTCACTTCGGGATTTCGGGACTTCGGGGCTTTCATGTGGTCGTTAATCCTTGTGCAAATTTTAAGCTTCGAATGCACGAGAGCCGCTAATCTAAAATGTACATGGGATCTCCATTGTTGAAATTTGAACCTGTCTGATTATTTGTATTTCAAGACAGAAATGGACTGCTCTAAATGTTGTGTTTGGACATTTCCTGTACAAACAAAGGAATTGGTCGACCTACTTCGAATGAAAATTTTGGTAGCACCACTTTCCAGAACTAGGATCACAACACTTTTGAGTTACTTTTGTCCTTGCAGATGTTTGTGCTAACATCAGGCTCCAACTGGGATTGGGGCCTCCCTGTGAGGCTTCCAATAACCTTAGCAGTTCCATTCACCTTATCTGTTGGGCTATGGAGTCATCTTTGTAACCAACCTCTAAAAACTGCTAACAATTTCCACTTATTCAAGAAAACTTAAAGAACTGTTATAAACTAAGGAAAGCAAGGCTCGGGAAACAAGATTATTACCTACTGCAAATTTGAAGGAAAGAAACTGCTCGGGAAGCGATCTTATTTCCTACACTACCCTACCTCTAACCAAATATGAAATTTTGTCAAGTAAAAGAAGATTTCCACAATAGCCATTCAAGCAATTTAAAGACTAAGATGATCTTGTCTCTATCACTGATCAATAGATAAAAACATAAATATACTAATAGTGATAGAGAATCCTTCAGAAAATCATACTCACCCGTGAATTTTGGTGAAATGAAATCTGAAATTTTCAAAAAATCTTAAAAACTTGACTCCAACAAGGTTGCCAATGAATCTTTGAAACCAAGATCAGAAACATGTTGATCCTCAGGAAAAAACTGTTGATCCAGGAATGCCTCTTTGCTTGAAAATTGATAACCTTCTTTCTCTTTCATAAGCAGATCTTGGTCATCAGGAGAGATGGCTTCTTCTTTAAAATAATGATCATGAGATCATTCCACAACAGAATTTAAATCATACCAATAATGCTCAACTAGGAACATATGATTATATATACAATCATATGTTACCTCATGCTCAAAATATTTCAGAAATTGATCATAAACATGACATGCATCCGTGTCTATATGAAAATGTGAACATACTTAAGAATTTGGTTCCAAATGTAAAACATACTTACAACCCTGTTGTTGTTCAAGATTTGATTCATAGTCACCATCTTTTTGCTACAAATTTGAAATATACTGACAGTCCTCTTGATGTTCATCTTGTGCATGAAGATTTTCAAAATATACTCGATATTGAATCTTCTTTCTAGCACATATGTGCTCCTTGAATTCTTCATCATCTTCAAATAATAGTTTTAAGGATGAATATTTCCTTTCTCTCAAGAGAAGAACAAGCTCTGAATGTTGATCCATTACATAGTACACCATGGCAACAATCTCAGAAGGTCATATTTCCACTGGCATGTTATGATAAACACTATAAAACCTCATGTGGAAGACATCCAAGGCTTCCTCTTCCCCTCTCCTCAAAGCATTAAAATCAACCAAGTATTGATCAAGGGACTTGTTCTCACCCCAACACTTTAAAAATGTGTTGCGTAGCTCGATCCAAGAACCAATGGAATCGGCCTTCAAACTTTTAAACCACACAACAACATATCCAAACAAAGATTGGAGAACAAACTCATCGTAACATCATCATGAACTATCTCAAACTGATCAACAAAGTTCTCAAAGGCCTCCAAATGCCTCTCATCTATAACATGATCTTCTCTAGAGAACCGAGGAACATACTCAAGGAAATCAATACGATAAGGATGAAGGTGAGATGGAAATCTTAAAGGTTTAAACATCTTGTCTCTGATTCTAGTTTGAAAAATAGTGGGATGGATATGAGGTTTAACAATCTAATGGAAAGGTTCAACTGTAACAACAAAAGGTGATGAGATAAGACAATGATTTGAATCAGTTTCAACCTTCTCAAGGTTACAAGGGTGATCAAATTTAAGAGGGATTTCAATACAAATCTCATCCATATGAATAGGCTGAGGTGAAGATACAAGATCAACATCTAAAAAATAGGCACAAGGCATGTCTTCTTCTTCCAATGATGGATATATAAAGGAAGGATGATGATCATATGAATAAACAAAGAAGAGGACAATCCTCTTGATATGTAAAGGGAAAGAGAAAAGTAAGGTGATAAAGAAAAACAAGAGTTCATGGAGAAATCTCATAAGGTTATACTTGGTCATCACCTTTTGTATGGTCATATTTTTGTCAACATGATCCTCACTAGTGGATTCTTTGATTGTGGAGTCTCTAGGTAGATAATTAAAAAAAAAAATGGTGTCCCTCTCTTTTCTACCATCAAGAGCTAGATCTAATTCGTTCTCCCAGGGAAGCTAACTTCACACTTCGTTCCCTTGGCAATGACACCATTTATGTTATCACTCCAAGAGTCACCCCCACACTGTAAATGGGAGTAATCTTGGAAACATACAAATTCATTTTATTTTGGTTTGAAATCAGGTACTAGTAATACTTTAAAGAAAGGAAAAGACAACAGATATCATTGTAGATCAGTGATGGACCATTGGGCTATAGATTCATAAATAGTGTGCTCATTGAAGGCACTTAAGCTCCCTATCAGACAAAAGATTTTTATAATGATGAAGAGAAGGATAAGAGAATAACATAAAGACGAATATTCGCTAAGCATAGATACTCTTTGCAAAGAGAATTTAGATGTGTTTGAACAATAAACAATGATAAATAGGAAAGCTTACAACAGATCTTATACTGCATCGAGAATATATTAATCAAAGACAATTCTTAATCCTTAAAATTAGCAATGCATTCAAACAAGATGAAGAATAAAACAAAGAACATAGAAAACAAACCTGATGAAACAACTCATATGAATATTCAATAACATACAATTTATATCTGCATGCCCCTCCAGCTTACAAACTCAAATATACATTCATTCCATTTCTCAAAACCTCCTCCAATCTTTGGAATTTTTTTCTTATATCATTCATCAGATGTATTTATAATCAAAACAAAAGACAACAGCTAGGAGTGTGAGTTGGCCTTCCTATCCTAAGATCCTCCACAAAAATCTACAAGTTTAAAATCTGTACCAACAGATCTAATAAACTGATAAAATGAAGGAGCATGTTGGAAATAAAAAATGAATGACATGTCTTCCTTCTTGGGTGCCTATTCTCCAGTGTCATGCGTATTTTCTTGTCTTTCATGTTCCTTCTATTAGAAACAAACTCTGGTCAGTATGTGCCTAAAGGAAAAAGTGCCCTCTATGTTACTTCGGGCCGATAGTTTTTTTTCTCCTCGGCTAGACCCTCCATGCTTCCATTTAAGGGGGTATTTGATTTCTCAACCATCAGTACTTCTTTCATTATCTAATTTCTCCTTGGCATCAGGACAAGGCTTAACTCCTAGATTTTTTACCACGCGTTGCTTTCAGATTGGACCCTATATAAGCATGTGATTGCGGAAGTGGGCGAGGGCGGTTTGGATCCACACCGCTCCAACCCCCGTAATCCACCACCAACTGTCACATACCTCTTTAGCTATACCATGGTTTCTAATGCGGGACTGCTCTAGGATTTTAGCGTTCAATCACATTATGTCCTTGGAATGAAGTGTGGTCATCCATCTATTGCAATCTGCGATCTGGGTAACCCTGTTATTTTAGCGCCCTTGCTAAAATTTATCCATCTACAAACTTCAAAATCCTTTTAACCATGTTTAGATATGGAGCCTATTTTGTCTATTGGGAGCTTTGAATTATGAGAAATAATATCTCCTGAAGGATGATCTCCTGAATCTGACGTGGTGTCCTAACGTCATTTTGTTGTCACAACATTGATGGATGAGCGCCACGTTTCTTCAACACTTCGACACTTCGGGCTTCGAGAGTTTTGGATTGTGAATCATGAAAAACTCCTGGAGTGGTATGATCCTGGAGTGACGTGGCGACCTGATGCTATATGATGTCAAGGCTACTGATGGATGAGTGCCATGTGTTGAGTTGAAAAACACCATGGAGTGGTAGGGCCTAAAGCAATGTGGAAGCCTGACGTCACTTCGAGACTTCGAGATTTTTGGATGGAAATATCGCGAAGTGACTTTCTCCTAGTTGACGTGGAAGACTCTCGTTTCTTCGACGCTTTGAGCTTTGGGAGATTTTTAACGCGGGCATAAATATCTCCCGAAGTGACTTTCTCCCACTAGACAAGGCAGTCTCTTGTCACTTTGGGACTTCAGGACTTTGACACTTCGGGGCTTCTATCTCGTCATTAATCCTTGCACGACTTTGAAGATCTGAATGCACGAGAGCCACTAATATGAACTATACATGGGATATCCATAGTTGAAATTTGAACCTATCTCATTTCTTGTATTTCAAGACCAAAATGGACTTATTTGAATCTTGTGTTTTGACATTTCTTGTATGAACAAAGGACTTGGTCGACTTGCTTGGAATGAAAATTTTGGTAGCGCCACTTTCCAGAACTAGGGTTTGCAGCACTTTTGAGTTACTTTTGTCGATGCATATGTTTGTGCTAACACCACCTAAGAGGGAAGTGGAGCATGAAATGTAATTATTTCTTGACTCCCCCTTGCCAAATATTGGATTTTATAGATAGTTCGTTCTGGAAGAAAACAAGGTAAAGAAGTAGTTGTAGCAGTTGTTCAAGAAGGGTATGATTCGACTAGGTACCTCACCTTGTGGGTCACCCATCATAATTGTTCATAAGAATGATGTGACTTGGAGAATGTGTATCGATTACAGGGAATTGAACAAGATTACATTGAAGAATTAGTACCCTCTTCCCAAGATCGATGATCTGTTGGACCAGCCACAAAATGCCAAGTACTTCACTAAGTTGGATTTTAAATGAGGATATCACTAGGTTCGATTCAAAGAAAAATATACCTAGAATATTTTCTTCAAGACAAGGAAAGGTTTTTATGAGTGGTTGGTTATTCCATTTAGTTTATGCAATGCACCAACTACATTTATGATACTAATGAATGATGTTTTATACCCTTATCTAGATTCATTTGTTATAGTCTATTTGGATGATATATTGGTTTGTAGTGCTACCTAGGAGGAACACATATCACATCATATGCACGTGTTATGGACCCTGAAGAAGCACTAGCTCATGGCCAATATCAAGAAATGCAAGTTTTCTCAACAGTCTTTGGTGTATCCGGGGTATGTGATCGGTGGAGGTGAGCTCAAGATAGATCCTGCCAAGATGGAGGCCATTATGAAATGGTCAGTTCCTACAAATTGTTCATAAGTTAGGAGCTTTGTTGGGGTAGCAAGGTACTCGCACAATTATATAGCTTCATTTTCAACAGTAGATGTGCTACTACATTCTATAAAATTGATTGGTAAGAGTTTCTAGTGGGGGAATAATTAACAGAAGGATTTTGATTAAGGATTTTTCCCCCGTGAATTTGGGTCAATTCACAGCAAAGAAAGATCGAATTTAGAAGATGGAACATACCCTCATTTATATCAATACATACAAGAAATAACTACTTTTATAAAGTGAGAGAGAGAAATAAAGAAGGAGAAGCATCAAACCTTTAATCCTTCATTCTATGTTGATCCCTGCTCTCGTTTCTTGAAGCAATCATGATCTCTACTAGAACTATCCTACAATAGGAAACCAAGAATAGACTACTACAAGGTAGTTATACATTCAAATAACATATATCATGTGGATATATTCAACCATATATAATATATATTATCATATAATGAACCAATAAACACACAATAGGAGGGAAAGAGAAGTCTTCTAATGACAAAAATGTGAAAAAGGTAGTTAGGCAACTACCCCGAGTTCCTCCAAATACCTTCAAGCATCAACTCAAGTAGTGAGGATCTTCCTTGGATAACTCAACACGGATAGGAACACAACATGTAGTTATATATAGAAAGGAAGGAACAATGGAAAAGGAGTTTCCAGGAATAGGATGCTACTTAGAGAATGAAGGGATTAGGGTAGCTTGCTAAAATTTTGCTAACATGATCTTGCACCTTAGTTCTCCTCCCCATCCATTCCCTCAGTGGTGAATTTATACCATTTTTGAGATGTTCAGGAGGTTTAATTCCATTTGGTATGGGCTTAGGAATGTTGGGAAATGATCCCAGATGAAATCCCCTCCTGAAAAAGTGTAATTAATTTATTTTTTCCATTTTTTTAGGGCATCTACGAGATGCAAGTTAGAAAGGAGTGGGTGTCTAGATGTTGCACAAAGGATACCCACAGATATAAGAAAAAGTCAAGTTTCTTAAGTGACTTTGATGAGGGATGTTGGGATATTGATTAGCAAGCTAGGGAAAAGGGTTAGAACATGTCAGAAATTTAAAGGTGTGGAAATGTTTTCTATAACAACTTTCTATGAGCTAAAAAGAAAGATCATTCAAGGAAGAGTGATGGTGCTACAAAAATTTCAGAATCCCTTTGAAGTGGAGACCGATGCAAGTGGGTATGTCATGGGAGAGATCATGATGCAGGGAGGAAAGCCTATTTGATACCATTCTGAAGTATTTCATGGGGAAATCCTTAACTACCCTACCTATGATAAAGATCTCTATGCCTTGGTATAGTTGTAAAAAAGTGGAAGCACTATTTGATGGGTGTGTAGACCATCATCCACACAGATCATGAGCCACTTTAGTATTTGCAGGCCTATAGTAAGTTAAAACAAACCAGGCACTACAAATGGATGTGGTTCTTATAGAAGTTTCATTTGGTCATAAAGTGTAAGAAGGGAAGCACAAACAAGTTGGAAAGATGCTTTAACGAGCACCCACATCCAAGATTATATCTTTGGGAACTCTGATTCATATGGATCCTTTTACCCATGGTGCATACAAATAAGCATACACAGAAGATGAGGACTTCAAGGAGGTGATTGAGTAGATACAGGGCCAAATTCATATAGAATATGGTGACAACAAGGGACTATCATTTCCAAAATGGTTTACTCTAGAAGATTGACAAGCTATGTGTTCCTAAAGGTGAACAATTGCAACTTATCATAGAGGCTCACGCCTCTAAGGTTGTAGGACATTTTGGTGTTGGGAAGACAGTTTCCAACTTACAAAGGTATCTGTACTGGACCAATATGCAAGAATATGTAGCACGATATATTAGAGGATGTGTACTTTGTTGTACTATCAAACCCAGTAACAAGAAGCAAGGTCTATACCATCTCTTAATAGTACCCACTAGACCTTGGGAAAGAATCTCCATGGATTTTGTATGTGGTTTACCAACCACGTGGAAGGGACATGACTATTTGTTTATGGTAGTTAACAAGTTCAGCAAAATGTGCATTCCCATGCCTTGTAAAAAAACCATCAAGGGATAGGAAGCATTAAACTTGTTCTTTGAATAGGTCTGGGTGCACTTTGGGATACCAACGAGAACCATCTAAGACAGGGACACTAGATTTCTCAATTCTTTTTCAAAAATTAATTGTACAACCACAAATTATTACATAGTTATTAAAATTGTAATCATTTTTTATACTCTTTGGTCGCTCTAACAACAAACTTTTACCAATCTAGAGATAGACTTTCATCGATCTAGAGACAAACTTTAGTAGATATAACAACAAACCTGCATCGATCTTGCAACTCACCTAGAAAATTCCAAATACCCATTTGAAAGAACATTAACTTGGTCAACATTCATCAAAATTTTGACTGAGGTGAGTGATTTCGACTGTTTTGTTATAGGTGCGACAGTTATAAAAGTTTTTTCTAGTCATTGTTCAATGCATGAAATATGAATCTTTTTTCTATGTGCTACTTGTTTCAAATCCAATTCTTGATATGCATAGCTCGGATTTTTTACTTTGAAGGTTAGAAATTTTTAATATTTATTTGTCTCCTTTTAAATACCCACATTTGATCCCTAACCCTTAGACCCTCTTTTATTTGGGGACACAAATTGTTTCTTAGGAAATAGGTATGAATATGTCTACTCAATTAGATTTAATGACTATACAATTTGTCTTGGTCTAGTTCATGTTTAATGTTTTGTTTTCTTACTTGCTTATAGTGAATATTTGGAGCTTATGTGGTAAAAATGTATGGTTTTGATTTCTTGAGTAATTGTTGACTACTTTTATAAACCTTTAATAAATCTATGATGAAAATGGCTTAATTGTCTAGTACATATGGGACCAATATTGGATGGCATTTGTACCATAAGAATATATTTGTATATTGTAGTTCTATTGATTCATTGGACTTTGTTGTAATAGGAAATCCCAATGCCAAACATTATAGATGAAGAGAATTAAAGGTTGTTTTCTAGGTCAAGGGTGACATTGGAGTCAAAGGGTGATGAGAAATGTTATTTCCCTTGGAATCAATGTAGGGGATTTAATAGCAGAAGACTTGTAAAAAAATGGTCGAAATACGTTGTTGGAGGTATGGTCATGTTGAATGGGGGTATACATATAATCCCATGGCAATTTATTCATCATATGTCTTTGTATTGAGTGTATTTATAAAATTTCCTTGTAATTATAAAGATAAATCCTCCTAGTTGTGTGGCACCGGATAATGTGCCTAGTAGTAGTAGAAATACTATTGTACAAGTGAGGAAGATGGTATGGATATTGAAGATCAGGTCAATCCTATGAAGGAAGATGAAACCAATGATATTGTTGAGCTAGAAGATGAGCCCAATAGATTGATCCAATACATATTTTCTTCTATCCATGACGATGACTTTGGTGAACTTGAAGGTGTTGAATGGTTATTCAAACACTTGTCTCACATAAATCCTAAGGTACTTAATATAAACGGTCACATATACTCAAAAGTTGACTTCTTTTCTCTATTTTGAGTGTCAATTAATGTATAAATTAAGGATGCAGTATTTATTATTACTATTATTTGCATTAACTAGTTATTTTTTATGTTCTAGATTTATAGGTGAATTCATATATATATATATATATATATATAATTGTCAAATTATATGTCATTAGTTGCATTTTATTATTCTAATTGACCTATTGAAGCTTGAATATTTAAATTTGATGATGTCGTTGTTACATAATTTGTTGAAACAAAGTAAGTGAATTGCATTGAGATTGCATCGAGATTGCATCCATTTTTTCAGTTTCTAAAACTATAGATGGTTAACCACAGGGCCAAAAAAAAATTGTAATTCAAATCAATTTGCAAGACTTGTTTCTTCCATAGGGTTTTCTTGAATACTTGTTAGATCTAACGTTTCATTACTTCATAAATTTGGCCTTGTAATTACGAGATAAGAAAAATCAATTAATTCATAAATTCGGCCTTGTAATTCTGAGATAAGACAAATCAATGCATAAAGTTTCTCAACGCTCTAAGGTTTTGGTGGATTCTATCAATTGAGAAAAAAAAAATCGGTTTAATTTCATCTATATTTTGCATCTAACTTGGGTTTTTATTACAGGTCAATATCTGAAGGAGCCCTATTTTGAATCGATCTTCCTTTTTAGGTTAGACCTATTGTTCTCTTCTTCCACTTCACATGGATTTAGCACCTCACCCTAAAAATACGACACACAATCATAGTAATCAAATGGTTATTATCTAGCTATAATTTGGTCGTTTAATATCTTCTTGATATGGGTCTATTGGATCATGTGTAGAAACATGGATCTCATTTCCCTCTGACCTACTTATTACAATTGAATATCTTTGTTCTTGTATCATATGCAGGGATCATGACGATTATAGAAGGGGAAGAAGATCCATATGTTTTCTGAAATTCTTCACCCAATATTTGCAGGTGTATTATACACCAAGTTAAGGTCACGTTGAACGTCTACCTTATAATTTTCATAATGTTATGTAAGAAAATGAGCATACTAGATTCGTTTGGTTTGGATAGATCATATAATTCACGTTATTTTATTTTAATTGAGAATTTGCAGGCATACTACACTTGAAGTGAGTGATAGCAAGTTACAGTATGCGATATCCACAACTCTCCTGGTTTTCACTTATGAAAAATACTTAAATATATTTTCCAACAAATTGATGAGATATGAGAACATTATAGCCACACCAACCTAAATATGTAGTCTTGAAAAAAGACAGGTATAATCACCGTGTACTATTTCTTATGTAATATATATTTATTTGAGGCAAAGAGGGTGTTGTTACGCCTATTTCTCATGATCATCTTATAAATTCTAATTCCTAGCAGATGGGATACTTGATGGGAGACAACCCATTGGGATTTTAATACATGGTGGGATATGGTGGAAAGTTTTCAATTTACAACCACCCCCAAATAATTTCCTGTAATAATGGCTGCCAGTGGTTTTATAGCAATGCCCCAACTCAAACACTCTTGTTTGTGATGTTTTTGGAGACCATAATAATAATATTATCTTATTCGATTAGAAAAGTGACCATGAGCACTCTGAACCCACCCCTAACATCATTGTTCCATGGGTCTAATCCCTAGATTATTTGACAGAGTATAGTTCCTTGTTATATCAGTTTTACATTTATCTAAACTTACCAGCGAAAGGAATTTAGTGAATTAGTCAAATTAGTGAGTGTTTTGTCTCGTATCGTTAGTGAGGGATGTTGTGAGGCCGCCTCACCTTCCATTTCTCAATTTTCAACTTTCATTTATGAAAATATTTGGGGAAATTAGGTATAAATTATATCTACATTATCATTGGTGAATCGCTCATGAAATCCATTACCAGATGTACATTTTCATTTGTAAAATTCATTGTGTTTCCCATTTCCCTCCATATATCATTTTGAAAGTCAACATGCACAATCAACAAATTCTAGATCTTAAATCCTTTGCACAACTTCACATTCCTTTTCATATCTATTTTAATTTTTCTAATAGGTTTAATTTATTTTTTGGCTTCTAAAAAGCTCCTACTGTAACATTATTATGAAATTATTCACTATCACAACTTTAGTATGACTTGATTGTTAGAATGGTGTTTGAAATTTGAATGCACCAATCCATAAATTATTAAATACAAGTGTTGTATGACAATGTAGACCCTGTCAGGTTGGAATGTGAATAAATGCACTGCTATGGCGGGATCGAGGGAGAAATAGAAGCCCAAAGTAACAGAGACAAGTGGGAAGCATCTTGAAGTACAAGTGGTATCCATGCAGAAAATGACTGGTGCCAGTGTGTCATGACTCGCCATCCATAAGACATCGGGCTGGTAGATGACTCGGGGAGAATGTCACCACGGAAGTAAGGTCGGAGCCTCGAACAACCTCCCGAATTAGTTTACCGTAATATTATATTAATATGGGGTTAATATGAGAACAAGGATGTCAATCCTACTGTGTTTTTTTATATATGTGATACTCTTGTTTAAGTTTTTTCCTCGGACATTTATAGTTCAAATATGGGACTTAGAAAATTTATGTCATAATGACTTGGAGCAATAAAAAAGGATAGTAGTATTTTTTTATAAATAAAGGTTCCTGGACACTTTAAACATTCAAATATAAGAGACACAATTTCCTGACATCCAACATGGTTGAAGGGAAAAAATTATGAGCACACAAAAATAAAAGAAGATGATCGATATGAATAAAGAGAACTAATTTAGCATTCTGAAAGCAGCACACAAGGCATCATCGAAAATGTTCCCAAATTAGTTTTCTTTGAAATTTATCAAAAATTAATTATATTTGTTACATATTACTCGAATCTGTTACATATTTCTGGAAATTTAAATGTGTTTGTCATATAGACTGGGATCGAGGCTCCCGTGGACCATAAAATAAATAAGTACAAGAAATAGTATTGTAGAAATAAGAAGTGCAGGACCGTAGAGAGAAAGACATGAAAAGAAGAAATTGGAAGTTATCAGTCTTTGGTTAGATATTTCTATTTAAAGAGGTGGAATAAATGGATTGATAAAGAAAGAAAGATGTGATCAATATAGAATTACTATGAAGTTGATTCATGTTTGTTTCTCTCATCGACGACAATGAGAATCATGCCAACTGGTTGTTTCCCTTCGTCGATGAACTTGTCCATTCTCCTTTGGAGCCATTCTTCAATGTATCTTCTCATGGGGGGCACGTTGATTTCATCCTAGATTTCTATGTTGAAAAGCTCATTTTCAAATTTCCTTAGATCCATAGAAATACTATGCAGAGCCTGTTCAATTTCTTCATTGTTTTACGAATAGTCCACTATCCAGTTCTCCACGTCATCTTGACCATATTCAAGAATGTCGTAAAAAATTTCTAAAGACAACCCCTTTAAAATGTCAACTTGTTCATCTAAGGATTTCTTGGTTAAGGACAAGGAGTTGAGGATTAGCTTTGGGTCTTGAACCTGGTTGCTACCTTCGGTTAAGTCTATGTCGGTTTTATGAATAATTCTTCTTTCTATGATATGGCTTGTTCACATGATTCGACAATGAGATGTAGGTTCTTAACTTTATCTTTCCATCACGCTTTTAATTGTTTGATCTGGTTTGGGGAAGGGATATCTTCTTGTCTTGTTTTCAAATTTGAGATGTTGATGACATGGTTTCCAAAAGGGATCACTATATCTAGATAGAAACATTATTCATTTTTAAAATTCGCCTCCAAATGTTTCTACAAATCATGTGCCCTCGTTCGAAAGGAAGCTATATTTTTTTATGTTTCCCAGGATTCAGTAATTAGCTCCATTCTTTTCTTGATATTTTTCTCTACATAGCATCTACAGGATGAGAAGAGGCTAGAGGATCCTTTTAACTTGGCTACAGGGGTGGAAAGCACAATTTTTGCTAAAGGACTGGCAAATAATAGGGTAGGAATTAAAGCCTCCTCCAATTCATTGATTTGGCCATTCACTATGGCATTCCTTGATTCAATTCCTCCAATGGAATCATCAATAGAATATGTGGTTGCTCAGTAAATCAAGAGATTTGGGACAACTGCATGTTCCTAAGGTTAATATATGAATGATATCTCCCTTTTCAATAATTAAATCTTTAGATTGGCTACCAAAAAAAGCGCTCTGGAATACGAAGGATTCATCTTCGTCAAAAAAGTCGGTCTTGTCTATTTCCATTGTGGAACTATCGTGAATCGGGTCCGCAGACTAATCAAATTTGCAGAACACTTCATCCACAACAGTGTCAAGTTGCATGTTCTCACTTTCAATTTTGGGCTCTTCTGCCTTACCTACAATGTTTTTCCTCTTCTTCTTCACGGGAAGCTTGTGAGAACTATCAATTTTTCCACGAGGAGGGTTCTTATCTCCTCCTCCATTTGAATATTTTTGGGTTTCTTTCTTACTCGGGTGGGTCATTGAAGCGATGCTCCGTGATGTCATGCTCTTGGGAGTGTTGGTCGGGGACTAGACACTCTTCTCACCAGATCCTTTTCCCTTTTTTTTGTACAATTCATATGTTCTTTGCAATGTCTCTACATCGTCATCGTCAGAAGCATGAGTGTTGTTGTCATTGTCTCTGTCTTTGGTCAGGCCTGTATGGATAAAAGAGTTTCTAAAGCCAAATGCTAGTAAATGTTCTAGAAAAATCCCATGAGGTTTGAACCCTCTTAGCCTTTCATCATATATTAGGTTCAATTTCTTGAAATGGCCTACAAATTCGTCAATCTGGTTGATGTTCCTGAACATGAAGTCCCCGAATTTCCAGGATAGAGGAATGACCTATTTTTTTCTCTTTCCATGGAAAAAATGCAACCAGTAGTTGAATTGCCTTGCTATTTCTATAAAAAACATATTTTCTATGATGTGACATGGAAGGAAAGAAATATTTTCCTTGGATCCAAAAATCATTATTACACTACAATTTTCCCTTTGTTCAAGTGTCCCCTTCCTGTCGAAAAACTTGGTTGCCTAGCCAGACATCCGAGGAGCATCCTTTCCTAACAATAAATCTTTGAAAACCAAGACAAAGTTATTAAAAATCTCATAAAAAAATGGGAGGCCTTGTGCCTCCACAACGCTTGGTACCAAAATGTTACTGGGTCGAATTCATAGTTTATCTTCTTGGACAGAGATAGTTTTGGAAACAAACAGCAATGCGCTATCGCGAAAATCATATAGGATGACACATAAAATTTATTATCTTCTTTGAATCGTGACAATTGGGAACAAATTTCAATGGAAATTAGCTTCCCCCAATAAAAAATGAATTGTTCCTTGACTGTGAAATACAAAATATAAATAACCATGCGGGAAATGCTTTCCATATATTCTTGTCCCGTTATTCTTGTAAATAGCTAGGAAATTTCCCGGAATGGATTTCTAAAGGAACTGGCCTGCAACTATGTGATATCTTGAAGAATTGTTGTTGGATCTTAGAGGAACTCGGGTAAGAGGTCCAACCCGTTATCATGTTTTTATAGGAACTACTTGTAGTCTTTTCCTTTGAAGGTCAATGTTGGCTCCGACAATCTTAACATATTGTAGAAGACCTGAGGTGACAAAGAAACAAGAGAATGGTCATGCAGTGGAATAATTCTTTGGCTTAAAATATATTTTTCGGTGCACCAATAGACCACCTCCTTACAATCAAAAACCTCAGGGATGCATCCTGCACACGAGATTCCAGAGATCCAAATCACTTTGTTCTATGAGGAAGGAGATGAGTAGTAAGAGTATGCCCCAGACCACTGGAATTTTTTTTCCTCGCATCCAAAGATATTCATTGTATCTCCACAAAAAAAATTTCGAGTTGCTGCCATAGGTTTACAAGAACATTTGTTTTCTCAAGATGATGTTTGAAATGAAGAGTTGGAAGGGATAATATAACCCTCCCCAAATATTGGTCCAATGCGTGTGAATGGGAGATCTCCTCGAGCCTTTGTCTCATTAATTAAAATCTCGATGGTTGTTGCATGATGCATTGTTAGCATTAAATACTAGTAATTACATATCTAGAAGTGCGAGGATGGTGCGTACGGCGAAGATAAATCAAGGATTGGAGATTTTGTGAACGCGCCAACACGACAACCCGTGAAAGACATTTCATGCTGTTTGAGATGAACAATCGGAAGGGATAATATAACTCTCCACAGATCTTGGTTTAATGTGTATTAATGGCAGATCTCTTCGATCATTTCTCTCATTAATGACAATGTTGATGGTTCCTACATGACGAGCTATTAGAATCAAAGCTTACTAATTGCATATTTAGAAAGAAGTACGAAGGTCGCGGTGACGGGAAAGAGAAATTCATGAATGGATAATTATGGAAAGCGGTCGGTCGGGCTTCAAAATAGGGTTTCAAGGTATAACCATGAGAGGTGAGGGACCGAGGATCAAATTGTATGTCTCGAAAGTTTTGGAGTGAAAAACGCATAACACAGAAGAGGGCATGAGGAGACAGTCCAGAGGTCAATTTGTATATCGCAAAACTCTAGGTATTGATTATAGGCCACGGAACATTGGAAGCACAATCGTGAGCCTGCCTGTCCGGGAACCCGTAGTCGAAAAAGTGGCTAAGTATGGAATAGGGAAATGATAGGTCGAACTCATTTTCGCTAATATATTGAAATTTGTAATAGATACTCCATTATGTGGCAAGATATTTTCTTCATATTTTTGGGAAAGTTATGTAGCGATAGCCAATGTAACTGTCTCGTCGAGCCTTTTTCTTATTAAGGATGGTCTATACGGTTGTTGCATGATGAGTTGTTATTATTAAAACTTGGTCGTTGCACACTTTGAAAGAAGTGTGAAGGTGGTGGGAAAAATAAACAGTGACTAGGAATTGGAGATTTCGTGCACCCGCCAACCTGAGGCTTCGCGAAAGAGATTCCATGAAATGGGAAAGTATGGAAATAGGTCAGATGGGATTTAAAGTAGGGTGACAATGGTTCCCCAGGAGACGTGATGCCTCGAGGGTCAAATTGTATGTCTCAGAACTTTTGAGTGAAAAATGTGTAACATGGAAGAGGGGATGATGTGGGAGTCTAGTGGTCAATTTGTATATCACAAAAGTGTGGGAGATATCCTCGAGCCTTTCGCTCATTAATGGCAATGTTTACGGTTCCTGCATGGTGAACTGTTAGCACTAAATATTATTAATTACACATACAGAAAGTAGTACGAAGGTGGAGAGGACGTGGAACAACAATTAAGGAATGGATAATTATCAAAAGCGGTTAGTCGGGCTTCAAAATAGAGTTACAAGATATAACCAACAGAAGTGATGATCAGAGGGTCAAATTGTATGTCTTAGAAGTGTTGAATGCAGAACGTGTAACTCGAAAGAGGGCATGATGGTTCATTCCTATGGACAAAGTGTATATCATGGAACTTCGGGCACTGTTTGCAAGTCTTGGAACATTGGAAACTCAATCTTGAGTCTGCCATTCCGGGAACCCGCAATCGAAAAAGTGTCTAAATATGGAATAGGGAAACAATATGCCAGAATCGATACACAATCGTTGCAGCATGTGCAACCATGGAAATGTACCACATCATGAACATAAAACCAACTTGCGGCTAAGTATTGAAAGGAACGATGGACGGTTGGGATCATTATGGGGCATTCTAGCGAACAAATTGTATATCGCGGAAATCCGAGTACTATTTGCAAGTCGCGGAAGATTTGAAATAGAATATTGAGCCCGTTAGTCTGGGAACCCGCAATCAAAAACGTGTCTATGTATGGAATAGGAAAACGGAATCCCAGACTCATTTTTTCTAATATACATTGTTTGCAAGTCACGGAGCATTGAAAACACAATATTGAGCTCGCCATTCCGGGAACCCACAATAAAAAAGCATATAAGTATGGAATAGGGAAATGTTAGGAAAGACTCGATACACAATGGTTGTAGCATGTGAAACCATGGAAATGTACCATGTCATGAACATACATCCAACTTGTGGATAAGTATTGAAAGGAACGATGGATGGTCGGTCTCATGATGGGGCATTCGAGTAGACAAATTGTATATCGCAAAACTCGAAGAACTGTTTGCAAGTTGTGGAAGATTCAAAACACAATTTTGAGCCCGTCAGTCTGGGAACCCGAAATAAAAAAAAGTGTCTAAATATGGAATAGGGTCACAGAAGTTCAAGTGATGTTTGCAGGTTGGAGAACAATGGAAGTGCAATCTAGAGGGTGGAATAATTAATGTGCAGTTGGAAGGGCATGAACGTGGAGGGGATGGAAGGGAGAGATAAATGATTTGAAACTTTTTGTGAACCCAGGGAGACTGAAGCTTGTGATTTGGAGGAGCCCGAGGTGGGATTCTAGATCACAGAATTTTTGGGTGCAATATGTATATCATGGAACACGTGGAAAAATTTGGCCAAGTATGGAAAGAAACGACGGTCGTTTGGAGTATCATAAATGCCAGCTTAATGTGTGTTACTAGAAGTTTTCCTCGAGGTTTTTTCTTGTTAATGCCACTTTTTTCATTCTAATGTGTTGAGATGTCACTAGTAAAACCATAATTAATGTGCATTGGGAAGGGCGCGAAGGTAGTGGGGATGGAAGACAGCGATAGATGATTTGAAACTTTTGTGAACCTGGGTAGAGTGAAGCTTGTGAGTTCAAGTCCGGGGTGGAATTGTATATCACATAATTTTTGAGTGTAAGATGTATATCACGGAACATGCGGCAACAGAGTTCGATAGCACCAAACCCAAAAACCGTACCCATAAAATTAGCTAAGTGTGGAAAGGAATGACGGTCGGTCGGACTCGTGATGTGAGGATATAGATGGAGATGAATATCTGTGAGTCCACCAACCTGGGAACCCATGATCATATAAAGGAGACTAAGTATATAACCATAGAGGGATAATAGAGGGGAACAAGAAAAGGGGAAAATGGGTAAGTATCTCACAGAACAACATCCACAGTTCGTTTATTAATGCCAAACTTTTCGAACCCCTGGTGAGTTCTCACTAGTAAAAGCATAAATTGAAGATTATGAAAGTTTTTGGGTGCAAGATGTATATGATGGAACAGGGGGAATAAGTGTTCGATAGCGCTAACCCGGGACCCAGTGGTCAAATAATTGGCTAAGTATTGAAAGGGACCGCGATCGGTTGGGCTCATGATTGGAAGATATAGATGAAGATGAGAATCTGCAAATTCGCCAACTCGAGAAGTCGTGATCACAGAAATGTGACTAATTATAGAACCACAAAGGGATAATAGAGGGGAAGAAGGCAAGCGAAAAACAGTTAAGTATAGAGAATGGAAAACAAAGGGAGACACGAGCATTTAGTCTCATCTATGTAATATAATGTAATATACTTGGGGGTCGACAAAGACAACTTCAAGTTCAAAAAGAATTTGTTTATATTTATTCCAAAAGTATTCATATTAATATATCTTAATAGATTATTTGTGGTCCAAATGCAAAACATCTTCCAATTTGCAGGGTGTTTTTCAGTTTGCAAATTTTGTTAAAACCCATA
>ML776566.1:1088500-1113531 GCA_009831015.1 Picea engelmannii
TGAGATCTAATATGGGTATAGGTTGGACAATCTAAGAGAAAGTGTTTTTCATCTTCAACCTTCTTAGTGTCACAAAGGTGACACACTCTTTCATCCCATGGCGTTTTAGGAATTGACCAACGTCCAGTTTCACTATGGAGCTCATGATAATTTGTTCTTATCTTAGCAATGCTTATTTTTTTCTTTACACTTGGCAAAACAGATAGATAATTTTGATATTCTAGATTAGAGTTGATTACATCTTTATAATACCTTAATTTTATTTTTTCCTCTAACTCTTTTTCAAACCACATTTTTTCCTTAAATTTTGATTTGACATTTTTTTTTCCTTAAAAGGGTTTCTTCCATGATTCCCCAATAGTTTAGCCAAGACCAGGTGTCTTTATGCCATCTTGTCATCCTTGCTTGAGTCGATGGTGGTTATGACTTGATTTTGAAGCAATTTTAGGTAGTCTCTTGTCTTCCATGTTGTTTAACTTGTTCTTATACATTAGGTATCTAGTCATAGCCATGCTCTCAATGGAGGAGAGGCTTGTTTCTATGGGGAGGATGGGATAGGCGTATTTCCTTTAATTTTGAGATTATATGTTATAAAATTCTTTTGTATTTGCTCTATCTTTCTCCAGGATTCAAGAGAGATACTACAGCCCCAGACTTCACATCCATAAAGAATGATAGGTGTAACAAGAGTTTCAAAGAGGAGTTTCTTCTTATCCCAACTCCAAAAATCACCTGATTTACAATTGTTTTCAAGCCCATAATAAGTTTTCCATCCCCCAATAATCATTTTATCAATGTTATAATTCCAATTGAGCTTGTGATGAATATCAACTCCAAGATATTTGTATGAAGTCATTTCCTCCAAGTTGTTGTCGTCATATACAAAGGTATCATAAGGGATCTTATTGGATTTAATAATCATGACCTTAGTCTTATCAGTATTAAAGTCATACCCATATTGGAGCAAAAATCCTTGAGGATTCTTAGTTGGTTTTCAAGATCATGGGGACTCCTTGCCATAAGAACGATATCATCATCATAAAGAAAAAGATTGATGACTATACTAGTGAGAGTAGAGCCGACACAACCTACTTTTTCCAAGCATTCTTCTCACTTATCAATGTATATGCCAAAAAGAGTAGGGGATAAGGGACAACCTTGTTTGACTCCAATATTGCAGTTAATCTCTTTTGACCAGCCCTCAGTGTTTTTAAACTTAGCAATAACATTCTCATACATCCTTATTGCAGCCGAGAGACAATTTTATCTCTTCCATGGCCTTTAGCTCTTTTACCGTGACTTTCTAGCCAAATTCTAATCTTCTTTTCCAAAATAGTTCCATAAAGTTTGGCTAAAATCAGGCTAATCATAATGGTCTTATAATTAGAGGGAATGTTTTTATCCCCATTTTTAAAAATAAGAACAATGTGGCTTCTGGCCTTTATCTCTTTTATCGTGACTTTCTAGCCAAATGCTAATCTTCTTTTCCAAAATAGTTCCATAAAGCTTGGATAAAATTAGGCTAATCATAATGGTCCTATAATTAGAGGGAATGTTTTTATCCCCATTTTTAAAAATAGGAACAATGAGACTTTGCATCCAGGGTTTAAGGAAGTCATGCTTGACTGCTAAATTGAAGAGCATGTGTATGTGAGGGATAAGGATTGGCCCTCCAATTTTAAAATTTTTAGCTTGATAGCCTTCAATGTCCTTAGCTTTCCCATTTGCGAGCCGCTTAACCTTGAACTCTATGTCATCTAAAGAAAAAACTTATTCATTTGTAGGGACAATAGGATAGGTGTCCATGGCATTAGGGAACTCGTAAAGACTTTTAAGATAGGAATTTCAGTCTGTTAAGGGAATCCTATTATTTTCTTTAATATTGCATTTTAGAGTTTGGCTCGAGAACTTCTTAGGATCCAACTTGTATAGTTGTGAAAGTTGCTCTTGCCTTTTATTGATATAGTATATTTTTCTCCTTTTAATTAGGGCTTTGTACGTCTTATCGAGTCTTAAGGGCTCATTATAAGCATCTCTAATGGATTTCCTAGAAATTTTACATTATTTATCATACCAAGGGTTGGTTGTTCTATTATTCTTTTTATGGGACACCTTGAAAGAGAACTTGTTAATAGAAGTGGAAAGGGTAGTTGTAAAGTTATGATAGAGTTCTTCAATGTTGTCCTTATAAGTTAGGAGGTTTAATTTACTATTTAAATCCTTTAAGAAAATGTTAACTTTACTTTTGTCAAAGCCCAAATTCCTTTGATTATCAAAATTCTCTTCAATGGTTCTCCTATGCATGGAAAATTTTAGAGTTAGGGTGAAAGGTTTATGATCAGAGTCAGGCTCATGGTCATTTAGAAGTTCAAAAGTTGTTATTTGGTTGGAAACCGGGATATCAGATATCATATAATCTACAACACTACTACCTAGCCCATGAATATAGGTCATTTGGTTGGAGTTTGGCCACTTCATTACTCCATTGCAAATTATTAGGTCTTGAGAGCTCCACAGCTTGACCAACTCAATACCAAACAAATTCTCAATTATGTCTTTAGAGCTTCTTTTGTAGCTATTAGATCAAACAAGGTCCTCATCTAGCCATAAAGGATTATGGCTGGAGTCATTTCTTAAAAGAGTAGCTTATTTAGTTGCAGTCCTAGCATTAAAGTCTCCTAGCAGGAGGATATTACCTTCATTTTTCAAATTATAAATATCTTGTTCTAAATTATTATAGGGAGAATTTTTATCTAGATTATTTTCTTATAAAAAGTAGAATTAATAGGTGCAAAATAAAAAATTGCTATATACATCTTCTTAGCATTGGTGTCTGAAATTTCTATCAAAATGTATTGATTAAGAGGGTCAATTTTATGAAGTTGAATGTGAGGAGAAATGATTTTTCTAATATAACAAGCTATGTCTCCTATCCCTCTACGGTGGGATTTTCTATTCCATGCCGACCACAAGACAAATCCTTCCATGTTAGGGACCTTAGACTCCTCATGCTCTCAAGTTTTAGCTAGACAGATAATATCAATATCACTCGGGATCCAACTTATCATAGGACCTTTGCGCCATGGAAAGCCACGACAATTCCAAAAAAGGATCCCAAGTGTCCCAAATTCCTATTTCTTATTATCCTTCTGGTCTCTATCCCTAACAATAGCTTTTCGATTTCTTCTCTATCCCTAACAATAGCTTTTCGATTTCTAATTATTGTCCATTTTTCTTATTTCCTGACTTCTTTTACCTTTTGAACTTCCTTCCTTAATTCATCTTGGTCTTCGAGAATGAGGTCTTCATTTATAAATATTATTGACCCTTTTAGGCTTGGAGATTTACTAATTATGCTATACTTATGGTCATTACAACTTACTTTGACACAGATCAACCTATCTTTGTGATCAATTATTTTTCCTAACCTCTTTGTTTCTATGAGGTAAGCTGTATCAATTTGTGATTTATTTTTTAGTTATTCTGCTACTATTGCTAGCATATCCTCCTCTTGTTGTTCTTTTATACCAAGAATTATGAGGTTCAAGGCTCTTTTGTTACGCTCATGGTCCAATTCGATTAACTTATTCATTTCCTCTTTGATGGGTTTGATAACCAATTTGTTTTCCATATTACTGAGGGTCAAATTGTTGGTTAGTTTTTCTTCAAGCCCTTTAATCTTGTCTCTCAAGTTGTGATTTTCTTCAACCCCTCCTTGTTGGGTTGATTGTTTATGTTTTTTCATTTCTTGAATTCTATCATTCATTGTGTGCAATTCACTCTTGAACCCTAAGAATCTATCCTCTATTTGATTTTGAATGGTATCTTTAATTTTTTTATAAATCATTGCCTCTAGCTCTATTTGGAGTTTTAAGTCTCTTTCTTCACTCCTTTTTTCTAATGTGTCTAACTCTATTTTGATCTTGGCATCTCTCTCTTCTCTTGTTTTTTCTACTGATTATCCATATAATCGTAAAGGATCTCTAGGGTGATTTTGGGGGGCCTCCCCTTGTTAGGATGAGTTTTTGGAATAGGTGGTGGAGTGCTTATATTGAAAAGAAGAGAAAAAACATGTAACAATTATTATTATTGATTGACTTTATCTCTCAAAGCAACTTTTACTTCTGAAACTTAAAATAAATTAATAAATAAATATATATATATATATATATATATATATATATATATATATAATTGAATCAAAGTAAAAAGTGACTCACCTCATTTCAGATGTCCAAATGCTCAACCTTTTGAAGAAGCAAAAAATAATTTCTGCAAACGGGCAAGAAGTTCAGAGGAACTAGAGAGATTATTCTTAGTAAAAAAGGTAAAAACTACACATTATTCAAAACCCTAGAAATATAATCTCAAAAAAAAAAAAAAAGAGAGAGAGAGAGAAGTGTTATTCCCATTCAAAACTACAGAGATATAATTTCAAAACCGCAAAGAGAAATATTATTCCCGTTCAAAACGGCATAGAAATATTATTTCCGTTAGCAGAAAAATATTATTAAAACCGTAGAGAGAAACATTATTCTCGTTCAAAACTGCAGAGATAAATATTATTTCCGTTCAAAACCATAGAGAAATATTATTCCCATTCAAAACCCTAGATATATAATCTTAGAAAAAAAAAATCTCCTATGAAAAAAAAAAAAAAAAGAAGTATTATTCGAGTTCATTTCAAAACCATAGAGAGAAATATTATTTCCTTTCAAAACCACAGAGAAATATTATTTCCATTTAAAACCACAGAGAAACAAGTACACACTACAATGTTTTATAAATGCAATAACGTGTACTCATTTCCAAATCTCAAATCTTAAAGAGAAACAATGAGAACGGACTGTTTTTTTTTTGTTTTTTGTTTTTTTATGGAAGAATTTTAAATAAATTGGTTAGAATACTTTTAAATGGATAGGCATTAGTGTTGATTTTAAAATCATTATCTTAATTTTTTATATATTATTTTTTAAATATATAGATGAGAATAAAGATTTCTTAAAAATCTTTAGTAGATATAAAATTCAAAAGTAGGTGGCAAATCTGTTAGAAGTTTTAACAAAAATAGTTCTTATCATATTTTATATTAAAAATTTGAAATTTAAGACACGATCACATTTTTTTAATTAAAATTTAATAACATTAAAAATAATAATAATATCATAAAACATTATTGGTATAAAATCAAAATATTAAATTTAAAAATTCAAAATTTAAATTTATAAAAAAATTTAGTATATCAAAATTGATTTAAGTGATCAACTCATTATATATATATATATAACTCATTTTATATATATATATATATATATATATATATATATATATATATATATATATATATAATAATAATAATAATGAAAATGATGGTTGATCTATTCACTTAAATCAATTTTAATTTATAATATTATAACAAAAAAAATTTACAATAAATTGAATTGTTTTAAAATTTTAATCTTATATTAGATTTGAGAATAATTTTCATAAATCTCCTTAATTTTGATGAATTAAAAAGGTAGGAACATAATATTCTTACAATTATTTTAATTGAGATTTAATGTGAGCATAATCATGGTATTATAAGAGAAAGTGCATTTTTATCATCCACCTTTGTAATATGGTAAAAATGACAAATCCTTTCATACCACATCATGAAAATGACAAATTCATGCCACAACATTTTAGAAATTGTTAACAAAGTGTTTTCATCCACCTTTGTAGTATAACACAAATGACAAATCCTTCCATTCCATAAGAGTTTAGAAATTGTCCAATGCCCTATTTCAAGCATACCAAAAATCATTTTTATTTTAACAATATTGATTTGCTTCATTATATACTAATTTTATGGTCCTCCCTTATTTTTCAATTATTAAAGACTTTGGCATTATTATGCCAACCTCTCTTAAGTTTGAAAACAATTTTAAAAAATTCTTCTATTTCATGTTAATTGTCTTATACTTACATATTAAATACTTAATCATAATCATATGAGTCACTTATATTATTATAAAAAAAAAAAAGCATAGGGGAGGAAGGTACGGGGAGGATTTTATTTGATCCGAGAGGAAATTTGATTGTGTGTTAAGAACCAATGCCTTGAGAATAATAAAAAAATCAATGAGTAACACTCATCTTCGAAGGTGAAACCTCTGTTTATTATATATTTAATGTACAATATGAGATACGATGATCCCAGGACTAGGCCTCCTTGGTATATATAGGAGATAAAGGGTACAATTATTCTGAAAAGGTGCAATGAAGGGGTTCTAGCCTACATATAAGTATAACACAAGAAATGTAATAATTCAATAAGGGGATTAATAAGAGCTTTTATACATAACATGGGGATTTTTCTAGGGATTAACATGCCCCTCCTTTTCAAACAAGTGTTTTCCACTAACCACAGGTGCTTCTACAAGAAGAATTCATCTTCCCACATTTTCTCTTCCACTCGTAGGTTCTTCCATTTGACGAGGTACTCTGTAATTGCTCGATTACTCAGTTGCTTAATCCTTGTTTCAATGATTTTTTCTAGTTCTAGTATTTTTTCCCTTCTTCATTAATCTCTGGTAAAATAGTTTGGATTGGTATCTTGTTGTCAATGACCTTCTTTACGAAAGAAACATGGAATATTGGATGTACACATGAAAACAGAGACAACTCCAATTCGTAAGCCATACTTCCAATCCTTTGCAAAACCTTATAAGGGCCATAATATTTGGTTGATAATTTGTTGTCCTTGTTGTGTTTCTTGAGGGACATCTGTTTATATGGTTTTAGCCTCAGAAATACCCAATCCCCCACTTCAAATTCTCTTTCACTGCAATGATGATTTTCTTGTTGTTTCATCTTACTTTGTGCCATAACCAAGTTGTCCTTCAATAGTTTGAGAACCTCTTATTGGTTCCCTATGTGGTCATCCACTGCTTGAATCTGTGTATTCCCTTTTAAGGGTGATGTAATGGATGGAGGATGATATCCATAAAGTGCAAAAAATGGGGACATTTTTTATGAAGTATGGAAGCATGTGTTATATTACCATTCCACCAAGGCAAACCACTGAAACCATTGTGTCTATGTATCAGATGCAAATAAGTGAAGATGTCATTCTAGACATTTATTCACAATCTCAGTTTTCCCATCGGATTGAGGATAGTAAGATGAGTTGTGAGACAATTGTGTACCCAAACAAGAAAATAATTCAGTCCAAAAAATTCTAGTGAAAATTGGATCTCTATCACTTAAAATAATCTTGGTGACTCCATGTATCTTTTGTTTCCATGAATGTTTCAACTATTGTACTTTCTTTAAAAGGATGAGAAAGAGATAAAAAAAAGGGGCATACTTTGTCAGTTGATCCACTACTAAGATAATGACAGTCTTTCCTTTGGATTTGGGTAAACCTGTAATAAAATCCATTGAAACTTTTTCCCAACATTGACTTGGTATAACTAATGGTTGTAGGAGACCTAGCGTCTTTATTGCATCTCCCTTATTCTATTGGAAAACCAAAAATGCAGATAAATGTTTCAACATCAATTTTAACACCTTCCCAGAAAAAATCATTCTTGATCATGTGGTACACTTTCAAGAATCTTGAATGTCATGTTATAGGATAAGTGTGCAATCCAAGAAGGACCTTTTGTTTGAGTTAGGAATTCTTACATAAATATAGGCAATCATGATACCATACAAAATTATTATTCCATACAAAATTACTTATTGAATTGGGGTTCTCTTGTAGTTTTTGAATGATCTTTCATACCTCTTGATCTTGCTTCCATTTTATCCTTGATTCTTTCACCCAATCAGATTGTGGAATAGGAATAACACATAGTGAACCTTTTGTTTCTTCTTCTTTCCTTGAAAGGGCATCTACCACAACATTATGTTTTCCTTTTTTGTAGATAATTTCAAAGTCATAACCGAACATCTTTGTAACCCATTTTTTTCACTCGTTTGAAGATAAACATTGCTCCAAGAAGTAATTCAAAATATCATGATATGTTTTTACTTTGAAATGTCTTTCAATTATATAAGGGATCCATTACTGAATTGCATGTAGTATGGCCAACATTTATTTTTCATAAATGGGTTTGACTAAGTTTTTTCCTTTAAGTTGGTTTCTTTCAAAGTAAATGGGCCTTCCTTCTTGCACTAAAATTTCACCAATTCCATGGCTTGAGGCATCACACTCCACAATAAATTTTTTTGTAAAGTCAGGTGTGGCCAAAATGAGAGTTGTACACATAGCCTATTTAAGTTTTCCAATCCTAAGAATCGTCTAAGTTTCTTCAAGGTTTTGGGAACTGGCCATTCTCTCATAGATTTAATTTTGTTAAGGTCCACTTTTAACTTTTCATGAGATACAATATGAGCCAAATATTCCACTTCTTGGAACCCAAAGACACACTCAAGAGGATTTGCATAAACTTTTTTCTCTTCCAATAGTCGTAATACTCTGTCAACATGTTGTACATGCTCTTCCCAAGATTTATTGTAGATTATTATGTCATCAAAAAATGCTAACACAAATTTTCTGAGGAAGCGCTTGAAAACAAAATTCATCAAGATTTGAAATGTTGAAGGTGCATTAGTAATTCCAAATGGCATAACCAAAAACTCATAATGAACTTCATGTGTTCTAAATTTTTTTTTAGGAATGTCTTCCTACCTCATTATGATTTGATGATATCCCAAACAAAGATCCAACTTAGTAAAGATTTTTTCTCCATGAAATTCATCTCATAATTCATCAATGACAGGAATAAAAAACATATCTTAGATGGTCATTTCGATGAGTTATCTATAATATGGACACATACGTCGTGAACCTTCATTTTTGTAACCATCACCACTGGTGAAGATAAATAAATTTTGCTAGGTTGAATGATGTCGACCTTTAACATTTCTTGCATCATATGCTCAATCTCACTCTTATGTCCATATGGATACCTATAAGTTCTAATGTTAGGTGGTACACTTCATCGTTGTAAATGAATAGAATGGTCATGATATCGAGCGGGTAGAAGACCCTTAGGTATTTCAAAAAATACCTTGGAATGATTGTTGATAACTATTTAAAGATATAATGGAGAAAAATATATATATGTTTGAACATCAAGTGAGAAAAATTGTCCAATTACACTGTGGTGTCCCTTTTTTAGTAATGTTGTCATTATATTAAAGATTATCACCTTAGAGGGTGTCCCTTGGATACCTATAAGCTCAATTTCCTTACCATCTGAGGAAAATCGCATGAAAAGATCTTGAAAATTAAGGGCCATTGTCTCTAATGATTGTAACCATTGGACCCCTAGTACAACATTAGCACCACCCATTTGGACGGAAATCATGGGACTATCCAAAAAATAATCGCCCATGTTGAGTTTAATACTATGGAACTTCCCAGAACAATTTATGGTACCTGCATTTGGAATCATTACTTGAAACTCTAGTGGTGGATATATAAATCAATTCAGATATTTTACTAATTTGTAATTGATGAAATTATGGGTACTACCAGAATCAATCAATATTGTTACATTTTTCTTTTGTATGTATCCTTGTATCTTGAGGTTTTGTGGAGTACTAATGTCGGCCAATGCATGACAAGATATTGTTGGAGTAGTCTCTTCTAGATCTATCTCTTGTGATGGTTCCAATTCTTGATCTTCTTCCTCTTCACAGTAAATGTAGAATAATATTCTAACTGCATTTATTCCCTTTACTGTACTTGTTGACATAATTGAAACATAATCACTTTTCTCTTCTTTTATCCATTTGTTGAGGTGTCAACCCTTGTTTTTTTAGGAGAGGGCACGTGGTGCTCTCTATAGTTATCACTGGCCACCCTTCTAGTAGCCATATATTTGTTTTCTTCTTTCCTTTCCATACTGAAATCTTTCTCTAGGGATCTAGATTCAAAGATACACACCTAATTGATATAGATTGTATCATTATATTATTTTTCATCTATCTTAGTACTTTCTTGGTGGAAAAATTGGAGGAATCATCTTGCAAGGCCATTTTGGTGGTTGGCCAAATTTCGAAATTTGGGTCCAAATAACTATTTGGAATTTTTCAGAAACATTTTGAGGCATCGAATGACACTTTTTTATTGTCCAAGCCTTAATATGGAGAAACATTCTATATTTTACACATTGATATCTTTCCAATAGTCAAGATTCACCTCAACATAGTTTTTATGTGAAATTTATGCCTACCACACCTTAACCTGTTGTATTGATCACCATGGTGCAAGTGGATGCCACGTTATCCCCCATTAATTAAACGTGTGGGGCTAGTCATGTGGTGGATTTTCTAGACAACTATAGAAGGTCCAAACCTGATCACTGATTGAGGGTTTAGGAATTCAATACCCTAACCCTAGATGGCCATCGGGCTATGTTAAATATCGGGTCGCTAGGAGAAGGGGTTCCAGTCTATGTTGTTATATTTTGTTCCATAGTAGAGATGAACAACTGGGAGTCGGAAATTAGAGAGAATAACAGAGGGGGTTAATGTTTTGTAGTAGCCTAACATGCCACAAGTCTTAGGTAACTCCATAGAGAGTGCCTTCTCATTTGTACTTTCATTATTTCTATACCAGAGAAAAGAGAATAGAGAAACCTCACCTTCTAGGTAGGTTTTCTCCCGTAAGGGATTCCCAGAGAAAATATTTGTGTTATTTTGTGGATGTTGTGTGATTTTATTTTACTTTTCTCTAATTTCAGAATTTTATCTATTTCATGCATAAGCATAACATTATTAACAAAATATTATGGAATCTAAAGGAATTTAACCTTCATAGTGTATGTTTCATTTTTATTTATCATATCTATTGGGATGAACTGTTCCAGTGGAATATCCATGAAAATTTACAGATCATATTGGTATCAAATCCGAGTTTTCTTTTAGGCCTTTGTGGGAAGTTGCAAGATGAGAGAATCAACTTAAAGAGAATTCATAGAAACCCTAACCATGGTAGACAATTATTTTCATAAAAACCCTCTGGATACAACAGAAGAGAGATTTGAGAGGTTGGAAGCATAGGTCATTGATATCAACTACAATATGAACCTCCTCATGGTGGCTCTAGCAAGAAATCTTGAACTGTTTAGAGATGATGGAGGGTCTAACTCAAAGATCATAACGAAGGGGAAATCAGGAGATCAAGAATACCCAAGAAAGGAGTCATGAAAAGAACCTAAAAAAAAACAAGAGAGCTCGAGTGTTAGTAACCCTTCATAGTCCCTATTCAAGATGGAAGTGAAAGTGGAAAAAACTCCATACCAAGGTGAGATCGATGCATTAAAATTGAATCATTGATTGTATAAAATAGAAGTTTATTTTAGTGTTCACCATATAGATAAAGACCAAAATATTCCATTTGCGAGATTGAAGTTAGAGGGAAATGATTTAACCTGGTGGGAAATCCATATAGACACGCTTAGACTAGAGGGTGATCTGCCAATAATTAGGTGGGAGGACTTCAAAACCCTCTTCAAGTCCCAATTATACCATATCGAGCACATAGAGGACCAATGGATATAGTGACACTACTTCATGCAGAGGCGGAAACAAAGTGTATAGGAGTACACCACCGAGTTCAGGAAGATGGCCATCATGATGGGTATCTCTCCAAAGAACCCAGATGTATTCCTCAAGTATATGGGGGGGTATACATAGTCATCTGTGAAAGAAATTTATTCTTTTTAAGCCAAGGACAATGGATGAGGTATGTGTATATGAACATTATCTAGAAAACATAGGCCGCAAGAAAGGGCAGACAAGCAGTTCCAAGCAGAAAGAGAATCGAGAAGCTTCCAAGGAGGGGAATAAGAAGTGGAAAGGGTGAAAGGATAAGAATACGATATCCACTACACATCATTGTGAAGATCCTAGTAACCATTGCAATCATTACAACATTTATGACCACAATGAGGAAACATTTTGGAAACTACACCTAGAGATGAACACGAAGAACCACAAGAAGGAAGGAAAGAAAAAAAAAGGTTTCTAGCCACAAATTTTGGCAATCAAGTTGATAGTATCTCTAATGTGGATGAAAATATTTTATGCACATCTATGCAGAAGGAGGTAAATATGAGTAGCGTTCATCACCAGGAAGAGAAGTAGATGACTAAGCTCTTCCACATCAAGATTCAGGTCAAAAAGAGAAATATATATGTTGTGTTTGACTCTGGTTAGAAAGCTAATATCATAGCGACAAATATAGTCAGCAAGCTTGGATTGGAGGTTCACGATCATCCTAGACCCTAACCATTATGTTGGGTAAAAAAGGATGCAAAGATCAAGATAACAAAGCAGTGCAATATTAAATTTGTTGTAAGTGTTGACTTCATGGATGAAGCAGAATTAGATGCAGTATCACTAGATGTATGTGGAGTAGTGTTTGGAAGCCCCTACATGTATACGAGGGATATTTTCTTCATGTGGATATCCAACCAGTACTTCCTCATCAAGGATGGGAAATCCTTCATCATCAATACCCACAAAGGAAAATAAAAAATTTCACTCATAAGTGCCAATCAAGCTAAGAAATTGATTAGTTCTAGCAAGAAATATGTTTTACTTCTTATAACAGAAAATCAATCTACTGAAGAGTTGTTAAAAGTAAATACATCCATGGAGGGGTGTACTAAATACCAAAAAAATTAGTTGGAGGAATTTCTATAGGCATGTAGAGAAGTGTTCCAAGATCCTAAAGAGTTACCACCTAAGAGGGAAGTGAAGCATGATATCCAATTATTTTCTAACTCCCCCTTGTTGAATATTGGGTTGTATAGAAAATATTTTTTAGAAGAAAATGAAGTAAATAATTAGTTGCAACAGTTGTTGGAGCAGGGTGTGATTCAACAGAGTAGCTCACCTTATGGGTCACCCATCATAATTGTTCACAAGAAGGATGGGACTTGGAGAATTTGTATCGATTAAAATGAATTGAACAATATTACACTGAAGAATTGGTACCCTCTTCCCAATATTGATGATTTGTTGGACCAGCCACAACATGCCAAGTTCTTCACTAAAATGGATTTGAAATCATGATATCACCAGTTACGATTCAAAGAAGAAGACACCTAGAATACTGCCTTCAAGAAAAGGCATGGTTTGTATGAGTGGTTGGTTATGCCATTCAGTTTATGCAATGCACCAACTACATTTATGAGACTAATGAATTATGGTTTACACCCTTATCTAGATTCATTTGTTATAGTCTATTTGGAAGATATACTAGTTTGTAGTGCTACCTAGGAGGAGCACATCTCACATCTTATGCAGGTGTTAGGGATTGTGAAGAAGCACTAGCTCATGGGAAATATCAAGAAATGAAAGTTTTCTCAAAAGTATTTGGTGTATTTGGGGTATGTGATCGGTGGAGGTGAGCTCGAGATAGATCCTGCCAAGATGGAGGCCATCATGAAATGGCCGGTTCCTATAAATTGCTCATAATTTAGGATCTTTGTTTGGGTAGCATGGTACTTGCATAAGTTTATAGATTCATTTTCAAGAGTATATTCACCACTCCACACCATAACAGTGAGTGCTAAGAGTTTCTAGTGGGGGGAGAATTAGCAAAAGGATTTCTATGAGTTAAAAAGAACGATCAATCAAGCACCAGTGCATGTGCTACCAAACTTGCATAATCCCTTCAAAGTGGATATATATGCAAGTGGGTATGCCATGGGAGAGATCCTGGTTTGGGGAGGAAATCCTATCTGCTATCATTCTTAAGTATTTCATGGGGAAGAACTCAACTACCCTACCTACGAAAAGGAGCTCTATTCCTTGGTACAATTGTAAAAAACTGGAAGCACTATATGATGGGCGTGTATGCCATCATCCACATAGATCACCAACCAATCCAGTATTTGTAGGCCTAGAGTAAGTTACAAAAATCTAGGCACTAAAAATGAATGAGGTTCTTATATCAGTTTCATTTGGTCACAAAGTATAAGAAGGGTAGGACAAACAAGTTAGAAGACATGTTTTCACGACCACCCACATCCAATATTATAGCTTTGGGAACTCTGATGCACATGGATCCTTTTACCCATGGTGCATAAAAAGAGGTATATGCAGAATATGATGACTTCAAGGAGTTGTTTCAACAGATACAGGGTCAAATTCATATATAATATGGTGACAATAAGGCTAAATATCATTTCCATAATGGTTTACTCTACAAGATTGACAATCTCTATGTTCCTAAAGGTGAACAATTGCAACTTGTCAGAGAGGCTCACATTTTGTTGTTGGGAAGAAACTCACCAACGTACAAAGGTATGTGTATTGGCCCAAAATGCAAGAAGATGTAGCATTGTATATTAGATCATGTATACTTTGTTTTACCAACAAGCCCAATAACAAGAAGCAAGGTCTATACCACTCTTACTAGTACCCACTAGACCTTGGGAAAGAATTTCCATGGATTTTTTGTGTGGTTTACCAACCATGCGAAATGAACATGACTATTTGTTTGTGGTATTTGACAAGTTCAGTAAAATGTGTATTCCCATGCCTTGTGAAAACACCATCAAGGGACAAGAAACAGTAAACTTATTCTTTGAATAGGTCTGAGTGCACTTTGGGATACCAAGGAGCATAATCTTAGACGTGGACACCATATTTCTCAATGCATTTTCACTAGTACATATCAGGTCAATATTCGATGAAATTTTCCGATGATAAGGATAAAATTAATTGTACAGTCGCAAATTACTACATAATTATTAAAATTTTAATCATTTTTTATAGGTGTCCTGTTTTTCATCGTACTTTCAATGGAATTCTAGTTCCATCGATATTTTTATTCTCTTTCATCTATATAACAATGAACTTTCGTCGATATAGAGATGAACTCCCATTGATCTAAAGACAAACTTTATTCAATATAGCCACAAACTTGCATCGATATTTCGAATCACCTAGAAAATGAAAAATACCCATCTGAAAATGGTTTAATGATCATTAACTTTGTCAACATTGACATAGTCAACATTCATCAGAATTTTGACAAAGGTGAGTTACTTCGACTATTTTTTTGTAGGTACGATGGTTATAAAATCTTTTTCTATTCATTGTTCTATGCATGAAATATGAGTCTATCTTTTATGCACTACTTGTTTCAGATCCAATTCTTGGTATGCATAGCACAGATTTTGTGTTTTGAATGTTAGAAATTTACAATCTTTGTTTGTCTCCTTTTAAATACCTACATTTGATCCCTAACCCTTACACCCTCTTTTATTTGGGGACACAAATTGTTGCCTAGGAAATAGGTATGAAGATGTCTACTCAATTTGATTTAATGACTATACGATTTGTCTTGGTCTAGTTCTCTTTTATTGTTTTATTATTTTCTTACCTGCTTATAGTGAATCTTTGGAGGTTATGTGGTAAAAATGAATGGCTTTGATTTCTCGAGTAATTGTAGACTACTGTTATAAACCTTTAATAAATATATGACGAAAATGGCTTAATTTTCTAGTACATATCAGATCAATATTCGATGGAATTTGTACCGTAATAATATATTCATATATTGTAATTATATTTTAGCATTGGATTTTTTTTTAATAGGAAATCCCAATTCCAAACATTACAGATGAACAGAATGAAAGGACACTTGCTAGGTTAATGGTGGCATTGGAGGCATAGGGTGATGGGAAATTTTGTTTACCTTGCAATCAATGTAGGGGATATAATAGAAGAAGATTTGTAAGGAAAACAATTGAAATACATTGTTGGAGGTATGGTAATGTTGAAGGGGGGTATACATATCATCACATGGTAAGTTATTCATTACATGTATTTTTATTGAGTGTATTTATACAATTTTCTTTCATTTTAATATTTTTTATATACACTAATTTTATTGATTTATTTCAATTATAAAGATAAATCCTCCTAGGTGTGTGGTGTCGAATAATGTGCCTAGTAGTATAAATACTATTGTACAAGTTGAGGAACATGGTATGAATATTGAAGATCAAGTCAATCCTATGGAACAAGATGACACCAATAATATTGTTGAGCCAGATGATGGGACAAATATATTGATCCAAGACTCTTTGCTTCTATCGATGAGGACAACTTTGATGATATTCATGATGTGCCTTTATTGGAGAAGGCACAACAACCACTTTATGAAGGCTCAAGAACAATTATTATCTCGATTATAATGTGGGTGGTGAACTTGAAGGTATTGAATGGTTTGTAAAACGCTTGTCTCACATAGATTCTAAGGTACATAATACAATTCGTCACATATACGTAAAGGTTGACATTTTTTCTCTATTTTGAGTGTTAATTAATTTGTAAATTAAGAATTCAATATTAATGATTACTATTATTTACCTTAACTAGTTATTTTTTATGTTGTAGATTGTTCGATGGATTTTTCTTAACACCATCAAATAATTTACCTCACACATACTGAGATTTGTGTGTCATTGTGAAAGATAGTGTAATGGAGTATCATGATATTGATGCATCTCTAAATGATCATATTATATACTATGTAAAATATGCATCGGAAACAAAATGCACGAAATGTCAAATCAATAGCAAAAAGGGTGTCTCACAAGGTTCTTCATCATATTCCCATAATTCCACGTTTGCAACCACTGTTCAAGTGCCAAATCATATTACAGTTTATGGATTACCCTGCACAATATAGAAGTTAAGATGGTGTTCTTCGAATTCCTACAAATGGTTCTACATTTAAGAACATCAAAGAAATATGGTTGATTTTTAAATAAGTACCTCATAATTTTAGGATTTCATTGGTAGTAGACGGTGTCAATCCATTTGGTAAGCTCAGGTATATTTACCCAGTGTGGCCTATTTTTGTTATAAATAGTAAACTTCCTCCTTGGATGTCAATAAAAAGGGAGCACACAATGTTGGCAATAACTTTTCTAGGTATTTGTTTACAATCTTTGTTTGAACGACGCATTTAGTTTTTCTCATTCATTTCATAATTTATCAATATAATACAAGGTAGTAGCTATGTGTCCTTTCAACCAATTAGGTAAGTACGAAGTGGGTTATCCTTCAACCCTTTTCATTTTAAAAAACCACATACTAATGAGGTGTCATAAAAGAGATCAAATTCATGGTGTAAGTACCATCGACCAAAGTTTGTTGTTGGAAGATGACATGTTACAATTGGCAGGGTAAAGCAGTTGTCCATTTTCATTAAATATTTGCATGTGATATCTTTCTCCTGATAAGAGCTTGCAACATTTTTGGATTGGTGGAATATATTGCACATATGAACTTGATATTGAATCATGATCTTGTAAAATTCAATGAACAATTATTGAAATGCACATGCACACATAACATAAAGGAATTAGAAATAAAATCAAGACTTACTGCAAATTGTGGGAGAGAACGTGAATAACTTGCAGTGATATGGAATGAGTTGCAATATGAAGAATTTTCCAGTTGATACTGTAACCTATTTTTCCCTGCATTTGAGCCAAAACCATCATCAATATGTGAATAAACTCTTAAAATAAATGTTGGGAAGCATAGAACAATCTAACTTCAAGAAAAATTTTGAATGGATTTTAAAAATTATCAGTGTTCTTAATTATGTTTTGATGCACCGGTGCACTAAATTATGAGAGGCACCAAATAGTGACCTATGTTTTTTCTTCCACAAATAAAAACCTCCGCAAAATATTAACTACGTAGGTTTACATTTTCTCTTTGTAAATTAAATTGTTTGACTATTGGTTTTTACATAAAAAATCACATCGATGCACTTTAAATTGTATAGCACACCGAAAAAGTAAGTTTCAAAAGAAAAAAAATGCACTTGCTTATGTAACATCCACGACCACCAATAGGCTGGGTAACACTACTATGCAGAACATTCACATATATATAGATATATCTAACATTCATTTTAATCGAAATAAAACATATAACACAACATTACTGCTATCAAACAGATTCAAATGTAATAGACAATAATTTGTATACGCAATGGAATACATAATAACATTCAAGCATCACAGACATGCATAACATAAAAATTAAACACATTAATAATACTTATCTTTTCAACTAGAGTAACACCACCAACTATGTGCAGACCTTCCACGAACCTCCCATCCTTAGACCATGATGATCATCACACTCAACAATGGGTCACCCCCGAGATAGGACCAAGCTCCACCCAGGGCAAGGGAATCCTAGACTAGGTTGAGTTTATAGGGAACTGCACAATGCAACTGGAAGGATTCTCTCCAGGATCCTTCTTACGCCCACTACTCACAGACTCTCATTCCACACATGCCTTTTCCACCCAGGAGTATACACCTTCACTATCACACAGTCCATATGTTTCTTCTCCTCCCTCTTTGGGTCTCGGCAACAGGCTAGATCAAGAATTCTCAAAGCTATGTAGCTGGTGTTGGACTCTCTCTGGGAGAAAACCACTTCCCAGAAAACTCTCTCACCTAAACAGAGTTTCTCACAAGATTGAAAAACCTTCCTCTTCAACCACGGCCTTGAAAACCCACTTCTTCAACCAGTTTCAACTCAATTCTCGCAAGGTAAGGACACAACCACTTGTCAATATCACTCAGGAACATAGAAGAAAACCACCAAAAAATGGCTTAGGTACTGAATCGACTCTACAATGTCGGATAGACTGGGTTCACAAATGCACAAATTGGTTTTCCCCTCCTGACGAGTTCTCTCAATGGTGTATAGGTATGCAAAGGACAGGCATCTAAGGTTTTCAGGTTTCAGACTATAGATGTAATTATAGAATCCAACCACCTTCCCGACTTGTTTTCTCAATTTCCTATGGGTATGCATAGAATAGACATATAGGAAAAATGGTTCAGATACCCTATATCCCAGCAAACTTAGGCAGAGGATGGAAGAATGACTCGTGAACCTCCAACACAATTGACGCTTCAGCTTGTAACTACATGCACCTAGTTCAATAGTTGTCTTCTTGGATTTGCATGTGTTCCCTTTTGCACATGTTCCTTTTCAAAGAACTTAGAACAACACTTGGTCAATTGTCCACCTTAGCCTTTAGTAAATAATAATAAATTATTATCCCCTTTAGAGGTAAGCCCCCTAGCTTAGCCCCTAGGCCCACACACTTAGCCTCCTCCCTTACCCAGCCTTGTGGAAGCTTAGTCTCCCGTCACTCTTTCTTCGTGATCGGTCTACACGCAGTGATGTTTATATTTTATTAATGATTTTCATAGTTACATATACAAAATCAGGCTCTTGGTCTTTAACACTTAGGCTCTCTGGCCTAATAAACACATAATCCCACCAGCTTATCAACACTCACCTCACCATCCTACAAAACATGTTTACAAATTATAAATACAACTAGGGCTCATCCTTGGGGATATTACAATCCCCTCCCCTTATTTTTGTAATGTCCTCAGTGAAACTCTTTACACAGCATCAACAACATTTCCAAAATATTAAAAAAGATGCGAGTATTATGCCCGCATAGCATCTTCATTCTCCCATGTTGTGTCCTCAGGACCGTACCAAGTCCACTGGACCTTTACAATCCCTATGGCTCAATTCCAGAGATGTTTTGTCTTCTGATTCAATATGTGCACCAGATGCACTTACAAGATGTCTTCTTGCTCCACCTAAATCACATTCCAATAGATTACATGATTAGCATCAGGTATATATTTCTTAAGCAATGAAATATGAAACACATTATGTACATTCATGGATGCAGGTAATGCAAGCATATATGAAATGTATATATATGTATATACAGGCAATTCTAATAACATTTTAACCTGTATACAAGATACACAACATACAATATATAGAGAATTGTACTTATCTTTTGATTGAGAAGACCTTCCACATCAACATGGTCTAGACCAAGGTATCAAACCTCAACAACACTCCAACCAACAGTCTCTCCTTCCTTACATTCCTTTCCAACCCCAGGAGTGTACACTTTCACTGTCACATAATCCATCAGCTACTACAGCTCCCTTTCCTTGGGATTCAGCAACAGGTCAACTCAGGAAGTCTCAAAGTATCGTGGTTCCCAGACTTCCAAATTCCCTCAAAGGTTTCCAATCAATATCTTCCCTGAGCTACTCATTTTAGCCAACATTCTAACATTAATCAACATCATCTCAGCTGCATCAACCACATGCAATATGAACGTTTTCATATTTCATTCTCTTTCTAAGCTCTTCTCTGCTCTATAATTATTTTCGAGCACTATCCCCTTTCTCTCAGTCCCCAACCCATGTGACCATGGGTCATGACCAAGCACTAGATCACTAGGTGCTTACTCAGGCTTTCGGCTTCAGAATATTTCCAATCACCACACAACAATCTCTCATAGTTTATATTACCAAAGTCACGAACTAGGGCGGATCAACCATCCACGTATACTCATCATCCGATGGATGACACTCACTATGGAACTTCAGGTGTCTAAGTTCTGGGTCTTCAGGACTTCGGATCTTTGGAGGATCTCGCATCCGCACATCTGAATTGTTAATATCTGAACATTCCCAATCACCTTTGGTAACATCATTATGTCACATCACTTAACGTTTTCCAATTTCGAGGGAATGCAGTAGCGGTTTCGAGTAACCTGCCTTTCATCCCGCAATTCTTTTGATGCTGACAAGTAACCCCTTGGTGAAACTATGGTTTGGATTACGGGACCACCTTGGAGAATTAACTCCTGTGCAACTTGGGTCCCCGTAATGCTTCCTGGTCATTGATCTTGATGTATCATGATCAACACCACTATGGGTCCTCTGACCATTAACTTCATTATGTAACCTCGGGGTCCCACTAACCATGCTCATACAGAGTGACACATGGAGGAATACTAGCGATTGCCTCATGGCCCAATCATATAGGTGTCACACGTCATGCTCCATATGGAATTTCAACCTTCCACAGGTTCGAAACATACTGACAAGTGGCACACATCCTATCTTTCCATGTCCATCCAAGTGTCGTCATCATGACTCACTACTTCATCTCTATGGGAGATTTTTCCCTTCACTACTGTGTTTGACCTTTTAACATTGGCTTGATCCAACAATCGAGCTCTCCTCTCCATATCTACAGTGTAGATCCACTTCGAAGCTTCGAGCTTCGGGAGTTTCAACTCCTCTAAGCTCGCTTTTTCCCGGAGCACTTTCCTCTGGGTTAACTCCTCTGCACCTTCCCCAGATCTAATGGTCATAAGGGATTTCCCTTCCTTCCAAACAGATCCTACAATGCAGAACAAACTCTCTTGCTTTGCGGATTTCCAAAGTAATTCTTGGCTAATTGCCTCACAACATTACCAGATCTGACAGTTATGAAGGATTCTCCTTATCCCGAACAGATCCTAAGTTCCACATTACTCTATGGCCCAATACCACTCTTGTCGTAGTTTTAGAACACCGCTACTCCTCCTGAGCTTCGTAACGCGACCAAGGTAGCTTATTAACACTCAGGAAGGTTCTGAGGTTCGAAATAAATTCCTCCAGATACAATTTTCACCTGAAACTTCAGGTCCAATGACCACTTATCTAGCCCATTTAGGATCAATGTTTGAAACCTTGGCTTTGAACTTGAATTTTTTCTACTTTGACAACAATTCTTTTGAAACTTTTTCTTCATTTTCCACTAACATGGCCCATCCAGGTTCAATATTGAAAACCATGCTCTGATACCAATTTGTAACATCCCCAGCCATCAACCAACCTGGGCAATGCCACTACTAAACTCTGACTTAGCTACGATACCAAACTGTAGCATCCTCGGCCCTCTACAAAGACCGAGTAATGTTACCATTGTGGAATATTCACACACACACACACACACACATATATATATAACATCCATTTTAATCAAAATGAAACACATAACACAACATTACTTCTATCATACAGATTCAAATGTAATAGAAAATAATTCATATACGCAATGGAATACATAATAACATTCAAGCATCACAGACATGCATAACATAAAAATTAAGCACATTAATAATACTTATCTTTTCAGCTGGATTAACACCACCAACTACATGCAAACCTTCCATGAACCTCCCAGCCTTAGACCACACTGCTCATCATGCTCAGCAGTGGGTCACCCCCAAGCTGGGACCAAGCTCCACCCAGGGCAAGGGAATCCTAGACTAGGCTGATGTTACAGGGAACTGCACAATGCAACTGAAAGGACTCTCTCCAGGAGCCTTATTATGCCCACTACTCATGGCTCTCATTCCCCACATGCTTGTTCCACCCGGGAGTATACAACTTCACTGTCACACATTCCATCAACTGCTTCACCTTCCTCTCTGGGTCTCGACAATAGGCTAGATCAGGAATGCTCAGAGCTCCATAGCTGGTGTTGGACTCTGTCTAGGAGAAACCCACTTCCGAACAAACTATCTCACCTAGAGAGAGATTCTCATAGACCTGACAACTTGCCTCTTCAACCACGGGCCTAGCAACCCGCTTCTTCAACCAGTTTCAACTCAATTCTCGCAAGGTAAGGACACAACCATTGGTCAATATCACTCAAGAACACAGAATACAGCCACCCAAAAATAGCTCAAGTATTGACTTGACTCTGCAATGGTGGATAGACTGGGTTCACGGACTCACAGGTTGAATTTATCCTCCCGACCAGTTCTCTCAACGGTGTATAGGTATGTAAAGGATAGATGTCTAAGGTTTTTTGGGTTTCAGACTGCAGATGGAAGTATAGAATCCAACCACCTTCCCAACTGGTTTTCTCAACTGTGCGTGGGTATGCAGAGGGTAGACGTAGAGGGAAAATGGTTTAGATGCCCCAAATCCCAGTGAACTCGGGAGGAGGATGGAAGAATAACCTGTGAACCCCCAACATAGCTGATGCTTCATCTTTTAATTGCATGTGCCCAGGTCGACAATTGTCTTCCTGGAGCTGCATTTTCTCCCTTTTGCACACATTCCTTTTCAAATAACTAAGGACAACACTTGGTCAGTTGTCCACCTTGTCCTTTAGGAAATAATAATAAATTATTATCGCCTTTAGAAGTAAGCCCCCTAGATTAGCCCCTAGGCCCACACACTTAGCCTCCTCCCTTACCCAACCTTGTGGAATCTTAGGCCCCCATCACTCTTTCTTCGTGGTCGGTCTACACGCAGGGATGTTTATATTTTATTAATGATATTCATAGTTACATATACAAAATCAGGCTCTTTTCCTTTAACACTTAGGCTCTCTGGTCTAATAAACACATAATCCCACCAACTTATCGACACTCGGCTCACTAGTCTACAAAACATGTTTACAATTTATAAATACAACTGGAGCTCGTCCTTGGGGATATTACAGTTTATCATCAATACGATGAAATATAGAGGAAAAAATGAGTGGTAATTTCATTTTTCTAAATGTATGTGTTTAAAATGAAATGTTGTACACACCTACCACACTTAGAGGGGGTTGAATGAGTGTGGGGTTCTTTTTCCCAAAACTTCCCTCTTGCAAAAAAACTCATCAATTAGCATTCAACATTTATTCATTACCCATTGTTGTCATTTATAACCATTTAGATATGAGCACATATCAGCAACACATATCAGCAATATATCATCAAAAAGTCATCACCACAATGAACACAAAGAACACAAGATGTATGTACAATTTTATTTTTATTACGGACTACAATCCTTGGGGTTTATCAGCAACAACTGAATAGAGTACAACTCTACAAGAGAACCATACCTATATTCAATACTCATCTTGCATTCTCAGCACCAACTGAGATGAGGCAACAATCCTCAACAGATATCAATCTGTACCATAAACAAGAGCATCAACCATGCACCAACCTGTGCCAAACAACCTGTAATCAACCTGTACCATAAACAAGTGCATCCAACCATGTACCAAGTATATAACAATCATGTTTCAACCACTCATCAACAATGACTTATCAATATGTACCAACATCATCAACTATACACCTCATGTATGTGCCAACTCATCAACTGCTTGTCTCAACCATGATTAGTTTTGGATTAGTCAACAACCCTAACTTGAAATAATCATAACTTTGTACCTATACTGAATAAAGATATGAAACTGATATACAATGTTCTTCAGTGTGTTTTATACAATTCCTCCAAGTGACACTACTTGGAACCTCTCATAAAAGCATTTATAGCAAAAATGGCATACCTTGCTGAATTCTGGCTTATTCTAGAGAGCGACCTTGTAGAGCGTTCCCCGCACAAAATATTTGATGAATAGATATGAAACTATTACATAGCATACTACAGACTATAATATAACCAACACAATTTGTCTCACTGAATTTGGATCTATTATGAATAATTTATGACGTTTTTACCCGAAGCACCTGATTTTGACTAGTTTCAGGACTAGCCACAAACCCTATTTTCCACAGAGTGTAACTCCCAAACTACAACGACCCACAAGATGAATTTTTAACCACAGATACTTGGCTATGTTTTCTCACTTTAATAGCAATTTCAGGATATGAATCAGTATAGAAAAATATTTATAGATAAAATGGTGAGATGACCTGTAAATAACATACCTTAGAAAGCACCATCAAAAGAATTTATCCTTCCTTGCATTTCGGCCTTCTTTTCTTCACTTTCCTTAGAATTTAGGCTTAGATATCCTTGTCTACCTCAATCACCTATAGATATTGAATATCCTCAAGTGTTCCACACCAAAAATTCTCAAGAAGCTCTCCATCAATACTCCAAAATATATTCCCACAAGGAGCTCTCCATTGATCCACAAAAAGGATGATCTACAAGAGACCATGTCTATCTTATTTATACTTTCATTCTTTAGGTCACTTAACCCATTTTTAGGTCACTTAACCCATTTCTAGGTTACTTAACCTATTTTCCTTATTTTAGGGTTAACCACTTTCCATAAATAGAAAGTTCTCCAATACTTTAACATTTAAATATTCCTTCTTGATTTTG
>ML776566.1:1118974-1132016 GCA_009831015.1 Picea engelmannii
TAATATTAACCCATTTCTAGGTCACTTCACCTATTTTCCTTATTTTTAGGGTTAACCACTTTCCATAAATATTCCTTCTTGATTTTGTCACCTTATTTTATCATTTCTTCTTTTAGGTCACTTTGACTTCTTTGACTTTGGGGACTTCCAGCCTTGATGTGAGGGTCCTTCATCTTCGTAAGGCCATAACTCTCAAACCAGTAGGAGTTATGTGACATTCCACATACCACCAAAAATGGCATGACAAGCACTATCCATCTAGGATAGTTTCACCAACAATTTCCTTGATCTTCATCTCATTATTACTCATACAAGCATGGGTCCTCCAACCTTTCTTCTAGGATAACTCAATCTGCAAAGCGTCTTCCCGTGAGGATTTTCACCATAAGGGGACCACTTTGGAGTTCATTTGTTTGTACACCTTATCAATCATGATAAGACTATAATGAGAGCATGGGTCCTCCAACCATTCTTCTAGGATAACTCAATCCACAAAGCATCTTCCCGTGAGGGATTTCACAATAAGGGGACCACTTTGGAGTTCATCCATTTGTGCACCTTATCAATCATGATAAGACAATAATGATTCATCTATACATTTTTCCAACAATGCATCATATACCAATGGAACCACATCAATCCATCTTCATCATGTATCAATGACAACTCATTGATCCATCTTCATCTATGCATTCTCATCAAGGACAATACATATTATATTACATAAATCATCAGTCAATCAATACTTTGACATCAATCAATCACTTGACATCAATCAATCAAACCATTGGCATCAATGACAACATGATCCAACATGAAAAACCTATAATTATTTCATTCTTTTGCCAAAATTATAGTGGACAATTTGTGCAAGATAGATTTACCAGCAAAGACTTTTGGAGTGGGAAGATTTTTTTGAAGAGACAAATTAATATGGATCACCATAGGTCAGATACAAATCTTTAGAGGAGAAATTTCATTTATGTGATTTCATTCTATTGATCATTTCAATATTTCCCCTTATTGACCAAAAATTGGTCACCTGTATTTTCCTGCTCTTGGAATAATAAAAAAAATTGACATCAGAAGAATAAATTTGTTCAACTATTATAAGTTCATTGTGTAGCCATCATTCTCATCTTCAACACATTTTGCAGATTTAAAATCTGAGTTTGTATGCTCAAGTTATCTAGGTTTTTATCTACCTAGCAAAACGTGCTTCTTCAATATGCGACAAAGCTAATTTTTCTTGGAATTAAGAATTATTGGAACCATGATCATTCTCATGAAACCCCGTCATATCTTGCAACCATTTCCATTTTTCCAGAACTATGTTCATCTCTTGGAAGCATTATGTAACCACTCATTTCTTGTAACATCTCTTGGTACACATCATTCCACACAGTTTATTTCTATCACTCTTCCCTCTTCCCATTCTTAGTTTATTTTACGTCTTTCTCACTCTACATTCCTCATCTCTCTGTCCTTACTTCCCCTTCTTCCAACACTTAGATTTATTTTCATCTTCCCTCACCTTCCCTCACCCCTTTGTATCTCTCCTTATCTCCTCTCCTCTCCTCTCCTCTCCCGTTACTCCTCCCCTTTAATCCATACTTATTTTATTTTTTTAGATAGATGGAATCATGATCATTCTCATAAAACCATGTTGTGCCTTGGAACCATGTCCAATTTTTCAAAACCATGTTCCTCTCTTGGAATCATTATGGAACCATTCATTTCTTGTATCGTCTCTTGGTACAAATCTTTCCAAAAATACTTTATTTCTATTACTCTTCCCCTCTTCCCATAGTTAGTTTATTTTATTTTTTCCTTACTCCCCACTCCTTATCTCTCCTTCCTTACTTCCCCTTCTTCCAACACTTAGAATTATTTTCATCTTCCCTCACCTTCCCTCACCCCTCCCTATCTCTCATTATCTCATATCCTCTCCTCCCCTCTCCTCTTACTCCTCCCCTTTACTCCATACTTAGTTTATTTTTTATAGATGTATATACGGAAATTCTCCCTCCCCTCCCTCACACCCAACTCTGCTTACTCCACTTATGCTTACACCACGACCCCCCTCCTTATCCGTCTGCCTCTCTATTCTTTCTTCCCTTTCTTCTCATTCTCTCCTCCCACACTTAAATTATTTCCCAAGGTTTTATTACTAGACTTACATATCATGACATGTGGAGATATATCATAAAACATATATCTCCATATTATCCTTTATTCTTCTTCTTCTACACCACTTTCTCAAGCCTTTTTGTTAATATTTCTGAATTAAACATAAGGTTGAGCTCTTGAGTGTTTCTCTTATAATCTTCCAAGACTTTTATTATATGATCATGGAGTATTTACATACATGTATGTTACTACTAAATAGGTGTTTTGTATTGTTTAATATCTTTCATGAATAAAACTCTACAGAGAATTATTTTGGGGCATTGCTCTAATGATTTCTCAAATCTTGGGATTTATGAGTGTGAAATTTTTGGAGTTTTCCTATCAAATTCTTTCAGTATTAAATGCAGAATTATTTTAAATTTCTTTTAGTTGATCAAAATTGTTCTCTCCTTTTTCTTGTGAGAAGATATGTATTTATCCTCTATTTGTATGTTATTTAGAGGGTTGTATAAATGATGTTGAGTATGTATATATTCTGATGTTGAAGCCTTCCTTCAATATTTTAATTGTTGAGAAGTAATTCATTACACATAAAGATTAGATCAGGCTACTAAGAACCATTTCATATATAAATCATAGAAATAAAGATCCGAGATTTGTTGTTTAGAATTCTCCCCAATCCAAGATATTCATTATATATCTTTCATCCAAAGAGGAGTACCACCTCTATAAAAATGTGGGGGGATTCATATCCTAGTGAGATTGTTGTTTCAATCTTAACATATTCAAACATAAACACCCCTATTTGATTGAAACAATTTTCGGTGCATTCTCAAAATATTTAAAAGGGTTTCATAGCTACCATTGTTATTGGAAGCCTTATTTTTCTTGTTGTTTCTCTTGGTTTCCCTCTCTATATTTCACAAGGAGATTTTTTTAAGAAATAGAGTTTTATAGGGTTTCTTTATTTTCATATAGGGCATTTGGTATCCATTGCAATGGGACTACTCATTACTTGTATCCCAAATATTGTCACTATCAGTTTTCTCTAAAAATATGTTTTCACAATTAGCAGTGCAAACTATATAGGAATACAACACCATTGTGCATGTTTTTGTCAACGACACCATTGAGTTTAAAATGTAAATAACATCGTTCTTAATAACGAAAGCATCATGTTTTGAATTTGCTCACGGGTTCAGAAATGCACAATAAAAAACAATGAGGCACCAGTGCTTCTATAAATTTATAGAGCACCGTGTGAATACAACAATTTATATATATACACCCTAAAGTTAAGGAAAGAGGTTACTTAGAAAAATTATAGATACACCTCAAGAAGTCACTCATGAGTATATTTTACACACAAATTATATTGAATATCTTCTAAGTGAGAAAGTGATTGTTATCTAAGGTAACTAAGGAGATATGAGGATAATTTTAGAGGGAATATGAAGTGAATAAGGGTGAAATTCCAAGGGAGGATGAAGTATTGTGAAGATGTGTTCTATGGTATGTTATTTATAGGTCATCTTACCATTTTTGTTATAAATTGTTTTCTAGAATGATTCAGATTGTGAAAATTGGAGGTCGTTGAGAAGACATGTCAAGGTACATCTGGTAAATATTTTAGCATATGGGTTGCAGTATTTTCAGAGATACACTATGTGGGAAATATGGTTTTTGCCTAGTTCGGAAACTAGTCTCAAACAAGTGTTCTGGGTAAAAAAGTCATAAATTATTCATAGATGATCCAAATTTAGTGAGACATAATGTATTGGCTAGATTAAAGTATGTAGTATATTTTATATGATGTTCATATCTATATATATAATATTGGATGCATGGAATTCTCTACAACTTCTCTCTCTAGAATAATCTAGGATTCAACAAGGTCTTCCATTTTTGCTATAACACCTTTTTTGTGATGTTCCAAGAAGTGAAACTTGGTGAAATTACAGAGAATATATTGAATAATATTGGGTTCATGTTTTAGACCTTTTTTCATTACAGTTATGGATTTATTATTGTTGAAAGTTAGGGTTTGTGACTAATCCAAAAACTAGTCACGTGAGACTAAGGTAAAGTTTGATGAAGATGTTATTCTCTTATTGTTGAAGTTGAGGAAGGTCTGTAGGTCTATGATCATATACACAAGGTATGTTACAGAGTTATAGGTATGTTTATATGGATTTTTTTAGGGTTACATGTTGATGATATTATGGTGCATTCTCCAGGAAAGTATTTGGTATATTGTTGAGGCATTGACACATGCTTGAGGCAAATATTAGGAGAATGGTTGAGACATATACTTGGTATATGATCTTGGTTACTTGGTACCTTTTTTAGGTACACATTCTATGGAAATTTATTGATATATCCTATGGTACATGGTGTATGTCATGATTGAGTGATATGTTATATGGTTGAGATACATTGTTGGTACATGGTATGGTATAGGTGTTGATGTACATTATTGATGTACATGGTTGATCCATGGTATGGTATACGATTAGTACTTGGTATGGTGTTGAATTACATGGTTGATGGTTGAGTCTTATGGTATAGGTTATGGTGCATGGTTGATGCACGATTTGGCACAGGTATTGGTGCATGGTTGATGCATGGCTTGGTACAAGTGTTGGTGCATGGTTGATGCACAGTTTTTTATAGGTGTTGGTGCATGGTTGATGCATGGTTTGGTACAAGTGTTGTTGCAAGGTTGATGCACTTGGTGTGGTACAGATTGTGCTACACAATTGATGTTCTCTATGGTATAGGTTGATGGTTTGGTACATTCTTTGGTACATGGTTGAGACACATATCCTGTGATGGTATGTTGGTTATATTGGTACATTCTCGGTAGAGGCATGTGTTGGTGATGTTGGACATATAGTTGATAGGTGTCCTTTTTTTATGATCCATGCGAGAGGATCTGGTTGAGTTTCGGTGATTGTGACAAATTGGACAGGTTGATCAGTGACAGGTTGGATAAAATGACAAGATGATAGGTCACAAGTTGATGTGACAATGGCAGTGATTGTGTTAGTGACAACTGGTCTACACTTATACTTCAGGGAGATAGGACGGGGCAAGGAAAGGGGGTTTTATCCTCCTTCCGGTTGGAGCTGTAAAATGAAGGATTTGGAGCTTCCTTCATGTTGGAGCCTAAGAACATAGGGGGTTGTAGCCTCTTTCTGGTTGGATCCATATAATTCAGGGAGTTTTAGATTCCTTCAAGTTGGAGTCTGAAAATAGGGGGTTGTATCCTCCTTCCAGTTGCAGCTGGAGAATTTGGAATTTGGTGCTTCCTATCAATGAATTATTGATGTATATAAGAAAGCGTTATGTGGTTTTATCCCATTTGATCTTCTACATAAATACATGTGTACTATGTATTTGATGTGATTTTTCTTATGATTATATTCTCATGATATATTGAATGCAAGCATAGATGATACATTGATGATAAATTGTTGAACATTGTTGATCAAGTGAAAGAATATATATTGTGGTTAAAAGTGGTATAAAGTGCTCATATTGATTCACCCCCCCTCCTCTCAGTATTCCAACAATTGGTATCAGAGCAGGTTCCTTGAAGGAAACGGCTTAACCATTGGAAGGTAGATCATGGAGTACAATATGAATGGAGCACCAATGATCAATGGTCAAAAGGGTCTGAAGTATGAATTGTTGAGTTGCAGGATGAAGGTATTTTTACAGGCACAAGGATATGATATTTGGCACTTAGTTTTTACAGAATACAATGCTACAAAGAAACCAAAGACTGCAACCAAGAAGGAATTGAAAAGGAAAAAAATAATAGAAATGGATTTTATAGTGGAAGGAATACCTCATTCAGTAAAGAGAAAAGTGGGAAAATTTTCATCAGCTAAAGAACTCTAGGATACGTTACATAATATATATATTTCTCCCATTACAGAGTCATAAATTGTTGAAGAAGATGCAGGTATAGAACAAGAGGTAAGATTCTCATCATGTCAAATAGATTAAGAAAAATAATATTTTGTATTCAACATAAGTGAGTTCTTTGTCTTTACTTGTGAAGAGTGCGAACATATTGAAATTGAATTCCCTTATTTGAAGATTGAAAGTGACGAGACATAATAGCCCAATGAAATTGAAGACAATCTTGAGATTGAAAAGGAAAAGGATCTTGAAGAAGAATTAATCAGTGCTCTAGATGAACTAACAAAAGAAAGGAAGAAGAACCAATCACTTGAAGAAAAATTAGCTAAGAATAATTATCAAGAAAGTTTTGAAGAATCCCAACAGGTCATCATGAAACTAAAATCTTAGCTAGAAGAAGCCAGGAATATTGAAGAAACATACAAAAGTCGTATGGAATAGAAGCATTGTTTGGAAGCCGAAATAGAAGTGTAAATCCAGTGAACCTGCACATAATAGATCTATCTAGAAAATGGCATACACAATTTGCAAAGAAAATATGAGAAAAGAGAAGAAGGAGAGAAATAATGGAAGAATTCTCATTAGCTAAATGAATGAATGATAATTTACACATGATATATTATGTATAACTCAAGTAATGCACATTGGAGGAGAATCCAATGCGCCATAGTGGTGGTCTAGAGTGATATGGACACACATCAACAGTTATGGGAGTAAACTTCCACCTAGTCTAGTCTCTCAAGCAGTTACGGGAGTGAATTGCCACCTAGTTTGAGTTAAATAGTCTCTCAGTATTCAGTTAACTGACTAAAATAGAGTGAAGTGAGGAGGAGATAAGAGAATCATGAGTAATACTCTATTATGGTGATTCTCCCAAGGACAATGCACATTAGTTGGTGATGATCCCAATGTTGCATGGTGATAATCCCAACGTGGCATCTAGACTCCACTTAAATGATCAAATTGAAGTGTGAACTGAAGAGAATATTCTCCTAGAGGAATGTTCTCCCTAAACTATAGGATACTGAATAATGACTAATAAACATAGGGAAAATCTTAGGAAAAACAAATCCTAGGTTTGTGTGAAGTATCTCCAACAAGAAACACTAAGAAAGGAAGCAATAAAAGAGAAACGATGTTTGGAAACTGAAAGAAAGGAAGCATAAAATAGAGACAAGATATTGAAAGCTCATCTTAAGGAAAGAATTGATGAATTTGATCAAGCCATGCGAACAAAATTTGATCAAGAAGAGAGAAGACTTGAAAACAAATCATCACATTGAAGATCCAACTTAAAGAAGCAAAGCGAACAGAAGAAGCCATGAAGATTCAAATGATGAAGATAGAAGAAGAGGTTGATAATATTGAATAAGAAGTTGTCACCTTGAGAAGTAAAATCATTAGACTCAACAAGAAAGTTGAAGAGACAGAAACATCCACATGAACAGTGGAGAATGAAGAGAATCATTATATGGTTCCGGAAAAGAAAAATGAAGAAAATAGTGAGAGTTATGCAGAAGTACTCAAAGGAAGGAATCATGGTTAGAAAAAATCAAAGAATAATAATAAAGATACATCTTCAACAAGACCTACCATGTTCAGGAAACAAAGAATCTTCAATCATAATGAATGGATCCACAAAAGAGAAGATCATGATTAGCCAAGGGAGGAATTCAAAAGTACTACACAACAAAAAACATCATTCACTTCCATGTATGTTAATTTCTTTTATTGTACAAACTTTAGACATAAGGTTGCAGATTGCAGTGCTTATGGAAGAAATTTTCAAGAAAGAAATGCTTATATGACCCCACATAACATTGAATGTTACAAATTCCATAACTATGGACACATAGATCATAATTGTAGAATCATGCCAGATACTTCTGTAAAAGATAATATTGATATCAGACATAAGAAAGTATGGAAAAGAAAACAAGAATGGGAAAATCAAGAGTAGATGAATGAAGGACACCCAGAAGTCATATTCTCCGGATTGGAAATAGTAAGAGATGAAGACAAATATGCAGGGAAAAATAAATATGTCAGATACAGGAAGGTTTGGAGAAGAAATGAAAGACAAGAAGAATAGATGAATAAATATCAGGTCCCAAAGATCGTTTTATTTTTGGTAGCACAAGAAAGAAAATAAGAGCAGATGAATAAAGAACGGGTTCAAGAGATTTTACTTTTAGGAATTGTAGTGAGAGATCAATCCATAGGAAGAAAGGAAGAATTTATAGTTCAGAGAGATGATGAGTCTATAGATGAAGAGGAATATTACTCTGCATCAGAGTGTGTATTTTTATGATCCATCCATCTTGGAGACTTCCAATAAATATGTAGATTGAATAGGGGGAGTCCATGTAATAGAGACTATGGATGAGAGAACCTTCTTTCAAGTAGTATGAAGTATTTATAGAGACAGATTCAGCGTAGTTATATATGATAAGTACATAGTAAAAGATTCATTGGTTGAAAAGTAGTGTTCCCACATAGGTATTAGTTGACGGGAAGAAGTTTGTGATTCTACTGCACATATGTATTGAGGCAGGGATATCTTCAGTACAAGTTTTTCCAGGAATTCAGAGTTTTATGAGTAGATAGAACAAATCACTGGACATATTTTGATCTAGTCTAATAAATAGAAACATATGATGATCAATTGTAGTATATTCAAGACAAGTTTGTAGAATGGTACAGTGACATATGGGTCAACATTGTGGAAATTTGAGTAGCAGGGTTATGAACAGTTTGTGACATATGGACACATATGTATTCTTGATATTCTTATAAGGTACATGAAACAAGCATCAAATGCATAGAATCATATTTACAATTGGAATCAGTGGAATCCATTGGAATCATTTGGTCACAGAAAGGAAAGAATTGAAAGGAACAACAGAACAAGGAAAGAGAAATTGTCATTAGAAGCTATGTCATCATGAACAAAATTTTTGAATAGTATGGTCAAGTAAACATGACAAGTAAATGAACAAATCAAATTTTGAATGATTTTTATATATGTCAGTGAAATTCAAGAGGAAGCACCAATGGACAATAAAAAATATTATAAGAGAGGAAATGAAACATATATAGGTAGGCCTACATCGATCTACATATTACAGAAAATTCAAGGGAAGAAAAATCATTAGAGAGAGAGATACAAAAAATAATATTGGTAGCATAAAGACAGGGAGACATCCCCACAGGGGGAGTTATTATTTTACCCATGATTGATTACAGTAGGTACGGTGACAAGAGGAGACATATCAACAAGGGGAGTTACCCTTTTTGGTCAAATATGAAGAGAAGGAACAGAGGCATGAAGACAGGGCGAGCATCCCTAAGAGGAGATACCCTTTTCCATTGATGTCAAAGGGGGAGAGATAGAAACATTGATTAGGAGGGATGATCAAAGGGGGATAGTGAACATGAGTATTTACATGTTTAAATGTTTCCATCAATGTTGGTGTTTCCATCAATTCCAAAGGGGGAGATTTTTGGACAATCGGTTTGGACAATTGGTTGTCATTGATGTCAACCCTTGGAGAGGGATATCGAATATTGATGTAAACCATTATAGATTTATGTAAACCCTTGGATAGGTCCATATATGTTGGAAAAATGATTGGCATTTGTATGATCGATATTGATGATGAGTTAGTTGGGTGCATTTGATGTACTCTACATGTAGCTCGTGAGGTGTGGTTATGGGACCTGGCGTTGATTAAGGAATAACTACATCAAGGATAGTGCGATTTCAGGTAAGAATATCATATATGGATAGTACATGTCTTACCATTTTCAGTGATAGGTGGTACGCCACATGGTTCCTCACGGTTGAGGAGTTATGAGGTCATGAACTGTGAATCCCAAAATATGGGTTAAGAATCCCCTAATTGGTTTCAAGTCATTAATGAAAGAGTAAAGTGGTTGTAACAATAAATTTCAAGAATCCCTAATGTTAAGGAAAGAGGTTACTTAGAAAAAGTATATATACAACTCAAGAAGTCACTCATAAGTATATTTTACAGACACATTCTATTGAATATCTTCTAAGTGAGCAAGTGATTGTTATATGAGGTAACCAAGGATATCTGAGGTGAATTCGAGAAGGAATATGAAGTGAAGAAGGGAAAAATTTCAAGAGAGGATGAAGTCTTTTGAGGATGTGTTCAAAGGTATGTTATTTACACGTCATCTTACCATTTTCGGTATAAATTGTTTTATAGAATGATTCAGATAGTGAAAATTGGAGGATATTGAGAATACATGTCAAGGTACATGTGGTAAAACGTTCATAATATGGGTTGTAGTATTTTTTTATATACACTATGTGGAAAATAGGGTTTTTTCCTAGTTCGGAAACTAGTCTCAAACATGTGTTCTGGGTAAACCAGTCATAACTTCTTCATAGATGATCCAAATTTAGTAAGACCAAATGCATTGGATAGGGTACAATACTTAGTATTTTGTGTATGATTTTTATATCTAGATACCAAATATTCCACGTGTGGAATTCTCTACAATTTTCTCTCTAGAATAATCCAGAATTGGACAAGGTCTGCCATTTTTGCTATAACTCATTTTCTAGGATGTCCCAAGTAGTAAAACTTAGAGAAATTGTAGAGAAGATATCCAATAATATTGGGTACAATTTTCATACCTTTTTTAATTATAGGTATGGATTTATTCTTGTTGAAATTTATGGTTTGTGACTAATAAAAAAACTAGTCCTGTGAGACTAAAGTAAAGTTTGATGAAGATGTTATTCTCTTATTGCTAAAATTGAGGAAGGTTTGCAAGTATCTGATCACATACACTAGGTTTGTTACAGAGTTACATGTATGTTTATATGCATGTTTTTAGGGTAACATGTTGATGTTGTTATGGTGCATGATTGAGGCAATTATTTGGTATATTGTTGAGGCATTGGCACATGCATGAGGCACATATTAGGAGCATGGTTGAAGAATATACTAGGTATATGATCTTCGTTGTTTGGTACTTTTTTGAGGTACACCTTTGATGGTACTTTCTCGATATATATTATGGTACATGGTGTGTGGCATGATTGAGTGATATGGTATATGGTTGAGATACATTGTTGGTACATGGTTTGGTACAGGTGTTGATGTACATTGTTGATGTACATGGTTGATATATGGTATAGTACAGGTGTCTGGATTGGTACTTGGTATGGTGTTTTTGTACATGGAAGATGGTTGAGGCATATGGTACAAGTTATGGTGCATGGTTTATGGATAATTTTCCATAGGTGTTGGTGCATGATTGATGCACAATTTGGTGCATGTGTTGCTGCATGGTTGATGCACAATTTGATACATGTATTGGTGCATGGTTGATGCATGGTTTGGTACAAATGTTGGTGCATCGTTGATGGATGGTTTGGTATAGGTGTAGGTGCAAGGTTTATGAACTTGGTGTGTTATATATTTGGGTACATGATTGATGTTTGGTATGGTATAGGTTTATGGCTTGGTACATGCTTTGGTACATGGTTGAGACACATATAGTGTGATGGTATGTTGGTGGTCTTGGTACATTCTTAGTAGAGGCATGTGTTGGTGATTTTGGACATATATTTGAGAGGTGTCCTTGGTATATGATCCATGTGAGAGGATCTGGTTGAGTATCAGTGATAGTGACAGATTGGTCAGTTTGATCAGTGACAGGTTGGATACATTGACAGGTTGACAGGCTATAGTTTGATGTGACAGTGGTGGTGACAGTGAAAGTGGAAGTGAAAATGGTCGTGACAGTGGAAATTATTGTGGTAGTGACAATTGGTCTACACTTATACTTAAGGGTGGAAATATTGGGCAAGGAAAGGGGATTGTATCCTCCTTCCATTTGGAGATGAAAAATCAGGGAGTTGCAGCTTGAGAACCCAGGGGGTTGTAGCCTCCTTCTGGTTGGAGCCATGAAATTCAAGTATTTGTAGCTTCCTTTAGGTTGGAGCTTTAGAATAGGGGTTTGTAGCCTCCTTCCAGTTGCAACTAGATAATTTGGAAGTTGTGATTCCTATGAATGAATTCTTAATATATATAAGAAAACATTCAATAGCTTTCTCCCATTTGGGTTTCCATGTAAATATTGGTGTACTGTGTATTTGATCTGATGTATTTGATGTTATTCTTCTTATGATTATATCCTCATGATATATTGAATGAAATCATAGATGATACATTGATGATAAATTGTTGAAAATTGTTGATAAAGTGAAAGAATATATATTGTGTTTAAAAGTGGTATAAAGTGCTCATACTGATTGACCCCCCTTCTCAATATTCCAACAGTTTTTGTCAACGACACCATTGAGTTTAAAATGTAACTAAAATTGTTCTTAATAACGAAAGCATCATATTTTCAATTTGTTCACGGGTTTGGAAATGCGCAATAAGCAACAATAAGGCATTGATGCTTCTATTAATTTATAGAGAATCGCGTGAATATAACAATTTATAAACAAAAAATTTTGATTTCGTAACAAAATGGTAGTCATATACCGGTTTGTATACATATGTTTAACGCACTAGTGTGTATTATTTTTTTTCCTCAAAAAAATATTTATATTCATGTACATCTAAATATACATATTGTTGTCTTCATGAAGAAGATTGATTCTATCCCAAATTTCAAGGACCTTATTTCATAAACCCTTCCTATTGGTCTCATGAGAATAACTATGCCACCTTTCTCTTACAATCATGTCAACCATACATAAAAAAATAAACAGTAAGATCATACATTCCATGATAGCCACCTGATCTTCTGCCTTACAAGCCGGAAAAAATAGTATTTCAGACAGGAGGGTGTTAAGCCCTAATGTTGGCTCATTACCCCTTAATTGGGGCATATTAGATTAGTAATGCTATTTTATTTATGTCGGCTTAGGCCATTAGTTGTAATTTAGATTAGTAATGTTCTTTTAATTATGTCGGCTTTAGGCCATTAT
>ML776566.1:1137193-1168341 GCA_009831015.1 Picea engelmannii
ATCTTGTATTTGAACATTTAAGTGGGGTAAAAGGAGGTTGCCCCCTCGAAGAGGCTTATTATCTGATATTATCTCTTTTTCAAGGCGTTGAGTACTTTTCTAGAGGTTTTTGTATGCTATATTGATGTTTGGTTCTTAACAGAGGGAAAAAATAAAAAGAAAGAGATAATCCAGCATTAGAGATGGAATTCCATAGATTCCACCTCATTCCCATCCATAAATTCATAAAATCCAAAATAACCAATAGGGAGATTCAAAACCTCCTTTGACAGTTCATCATGTTTAATGTTGAGCTTTTGATATATGTGTCTAAAAGAGATCCATTCAAAGGCGAGAATGACCTAGAAAACATCCCATAGCAGAGAGGGAAGCCTGGCATCTAAAAATAAAAAATTTCCAATGTCCTATTCAATAACCATATTGGAATCACCCATCACCTGTAATTTACTTATCCCTTGTTTATCAACCGATTCCAATAGAGTATATGAAGCAATGAAATCTGACCTGTTATTTGACCCCCTACCTAGGGAATATCTAGCATGAATGTAGTGATTATTAATCATAAAAATAACCACTCCTAAGGAGGAAAAATTGGCCCATTCCATCAAACAAACCCAAGGGAACATCATAATACAATGTTGGCATAGATGGGGATCTCATATTTTTGGGCTTAAATTCAATCATGTGGTATTTTGACATATTAATAATGAGGTTGGTTGTTACTTCTGAAAAAATAGTCACATCCCTAAAAACAATCGAGTTCGGAGCCCACCAAAGGAACTATACAATAATGGAAGGAAAGCCCCCTAATTGCTTCACAACAACATCTAAAATCCATTCCTCGAAACATATTTCCATACTTGGCTTGAGGTTTGACCAAATGATTTGAAAACTTAATCTATGTATGGGAAAAAAATGAAGCTATGATCAACAATTTCAACATTTGTTTTGCATAAAATACACCAGCTATGAACAATCCAACCTTTTTTGATACCAACGTCTCAGGTTAATATATTTGTTTTCAATGCCAACCATAGGGTAATTTTAAATTTAAGTGGAGCATGGAGCTTCCAGAGGATTATCCACCACCATAGCTTCAATCTATCGAAATTGGATTCTAATTCAACTTTGTATCCCATATTGGCTATGAATTCACTAGACAGAGGATTTTTAGACTAGTAAAAAACATCTGGCTCATCCTCTGATATCCAAATAAAGTTTGAGGAAAGAATACCAATAAATTGATCCCATCCATGTGCATATGAGCCTACCAGACTGAGATCAATAACAAACTTCCACCTAGGGAATCCTAAAGGTTGAGGAGACATTGATTTGGCATCAACTAGAGAGAATAAACCAGCGGAATGTACAATCTGAAGAAGAGAATTAGAAAAATGAAAAACAGTTTTAGAACCCATCCATGGGTCCTCCCCCAAGAAAACTTTCCCGTCATTTTCAATTTTCCAAACCATCCACGGATCAATCAAAAATAATAAAGAGACTTATTCATTCCATATTATTGAGCCTTTTGAATATTTTCATAGGAACCCAAAATAATACTCAGAGAGGTTCAAAATATATTTGGATTTTAGCACCATTCCCCACAAAGTGTTGTTTTGTACCAATCTCCTCAAGATCTTACCAATCAAATTCTGAGAGAAAAAATGATATTTTTAAGACACCATCCCTCGAGCTCTTTGGGAATAGAATTTAGATTCCATTTGGCCAAATGAATTCCTCCATATTTGCAGGAGATGGGCTAGAGGAACTAAGAACTTAATTTATGAATTTTGGTATGAATGCGCTTAGGGACAAGCACTATTGAGGTCCAGTGCACTGGAATTCTTTCCAGAATGGAATTACACAATATAACCCTACCTCCTCTGGAAAGAAGCTTGTGTACCCATACTGAAATATCCATATCCACCTTTTTCACCAACCACAACCATTCCTCATGACGATAATTGTCTGACTTGAGATGGAACCCCATATACTTGAATCCACACTCAAGGTCCTTTATAAAGAAATGGATAATAGTATCTAAGGAAAGAGAAACTAGAGGAGGGAGGTTATGAGTGACAACACAAGAATTTTCCTCACTTATCTGCATTCATGTAGCCCTACAATATAGCTTCAGAACATCCTTTAAATCATTGAGCAACGTGAAGGTTCCTTTCATGAAATAGAACACGAAATCAAAGAAAAGGAGATTTTATATGGCCTCATTATTCGATGCCTTTATCCCATGATAATCCCTATACCTTTGAAATTCAAATATAAACTTACTTAAGGAATAATCCACGATAAGGAACAAGAAGGGGGACATTGGACAACCTTGTCTGAGACCCCTCAAATTTATGAAAAACCAAGAGGGCGAGTCATTGATGAGAACAGAAAAATAAATTGACTACAGACATCCCATTATCCAATTTATCATGGATACATCCATCACCAATTGAACAAAAACTAAGTGGAGGAAATTATATCTTACACAATGTTAAGAACCAAATATCAATATAGCATAGAAAAACCTCAGAATAAGTACTCAACACCTTGAAAAAGAGAGAAATTCATATAATAAGTCTCTTCAAGGGGGCAACCTCCTTATACCGACATAAATGTACAATTCCAATATGATTCCAAATGAAAATGTCTCCTTGGTATATATAGGAGACTAGGAGGTATAATTACAACTAATGGAATAAAGCCGACATAAATAAAATAATATTACTAATGTAATATGCCCCAATTAAGGGGTAATGAGCCAATATTAGGGATTAACATGCCCCTCCCCTTGAGACAAGTATTGTTCGCAACGCTTGAGTAACTCTGGATGTTTTTGTATAAAAGACTCATCTTCCCAAGTGGAATCTTCAGTTAGTAGTTTCCTCCATTTAATGATATACTTTGAAATGGATCTATTCCTCAGTTGGCGAACTCTTGTGTCGGTGCTGGCTTCAGGCTCCAATATGATTTTTCCTTCCTCATCAAGTTTTGGAAATATAAGTTGAACTGGGATCTTGTCGCCTATAACCTTCTGTAAGCATGAAACATGGAAAATTGGGTGTACTCGTGAAGATGCATGCAACTCCAATTTGTATGCCATAGTACCAATCTTTTGCAACACATTTTAAGGGCCATATAACTTTGGTGATAATTTATTATCCTTTTTGGATAGTTTGAGGGACATCTGTTTGTATGGTTGTAGTCTTAGAAACACCCAATCCCCTACTTCAAAACTTATTTCACTACAATGTTGATTTTCTTGTTGTTTCGTGCGATTTTGTGCCATGGTCAGGTTGTCCTTTAAGATTTGGAGAACTTATTGTTGATGCTCGATGTGATCTTCCACTGCTTGAACTTTAGTTTTTTGTTTTAGATAAGACGTGATGGAAGGAGGATGGTATCCATAGAGTGCCATAAATGGTTTCATTTTTGTTGCAGTATGAAAGGAAGTGTTATACCACCATTCTGCCAAGGGTAACCATTTGAACCATTATGTTTGTTTATCAGAGACAAAGAAACAAAGGTGGCCTTCTAGACATTTGTTCACTATCTTGGTTTGTCCATTAGATTGAGGATGATAGAATGAGATATGAGCCAATTGAGTACCCAAACAAGAAAATAATTATATCCAAAAATGTCCAGTGAAGATGGGATCTCTATCACTTACAATAATCTTTGGGCTGCCATGTAGCTTTTGAACTGTCTCCATGAATGCAGTGGCAACTGTACTAGATTTGAAGGGATGATAGAGTGCACAAAAGCGTGCGTACTTGATCAGTCTATAAACAATCACCATGATGACACTCTTTCCTTCAGACTTTGGTAATCCATGGAAACCTCCTCCCAGTGCTAACTTGGGATGGCTAATGGTTGCAAAAGACCTGGGATCTTAATTGTTTCCACCTTATTTTGTTGGCAAACCAAGCATTCTGCCACAAACCTTTGAACATCAATTTTAAGGCCATCCAAAAAAAAATCCTTCTTGACTGTACGATAGGTTTTCAAAAATCTCAAGTTCCCTCCTACTAGAGAGGTGTGCAATTCCAATAATACCTTTTGTTTGATTTGGGAGTTCTTACATAAATATAAGCGATCTGTGTACCATAGTGAATCATTTTTCCATGTAAATGTATCTGATGCACTGGAATCTTGCTACAACCTTTGAATGAGTCCACACTTTTTCGTCATTCTTCCATTCATCCCTTGCTTCTATTATCCAATCGGGTTGGATGATCAAGATAGCATAGAGAAAGGCCTCAACATCTTCATCCTTTCTTGAGAGTGCATCTTCCACAAAAAATTTCTTCCCCTTTTTAAAGACGATTTCAAAATCATAACCCAATATCTTGGTTACCCATTTTTGTTGTTCTTTTGAAGATAGTCTTTGTTCCAAGAAGTATTTAAGACTATCATGATCTTTTTTGACCTTGAAGTGCATACCTATGAGGTAAGGACGTCAATTCTTCAATGCATGTAGTATTTCCATCATTTCCTTCTCATAAATGGGTTTGTGTAAGTCCTTTCCCTTGAGTGGTCGACTTTCAAAAGCCAGGGGCCTTCCTTCTTGCATTAGGACAGCACCAATTCCATTTCTCGAGGCATCACATTCCACAATAAAGGTTATTGTGAAGTCTGGAGTGGTCAAGACAGGAGCTTTGCACATCACCTCTTTAATTTGTTCAAAAGATTTAGTTGCCTCTAGAGTCCATGAAAATGCATCCTTCTTAGTTAGTGTCATTAAAGGTGTTGTTATTCTTCCATAGTGCCGAACAAACTTGTGGTAGTAACCTGTCAAACCCTAAAATCCTTTAAGATTATTCAATGTTTTTGGAATCGTCCAGTCCATCATGGCCTTAATCTTGATAGGGTCTACCTTAACACCTTCATGAGATACAATAAGACCCAAATACTCTACCTCCTTCACTCCAAAAAAACATTTGGATGGTTTGGCATATAGTTGTTTCTCATTTAGTAGTTGTAGCACCTTGTCAACATGTTGCACATGATCCTCCCAAGACTTGCTATAGATTAGTATATCATCAAAAAATACTAACACAATTTTTTTAAGGAAGGGATTGAAAATGGAATTCATCAACCCTTGGAATGTGGAAGGTGCATTTGTAAGGCCAAAAGGCATGACCAAAAATTCATAATGGCCTTCATGAGTTTGGAATGTTGTTTTTGGGATATCTTCTCCCTTCATTCTAATATGATGATACCCTGAAAGGAGATCCAATTTTTTCGAATAGATTGCTCCATGTAGTTCATCTAACAATTCTTCAATGACAGGAATAGGAAACGTATCTTTAATAGTGATCTTGTTGAGCTCTCTATAATATGGACACATACGCCATGAGCTATCTTTCTTGAATACCATTACCACTGGTGCAGAGTAAGAACTTTGGCTACTCTAATAATGCTAACCTTTAACATTTCTTCAACCATGGGCTCAATTTCACTCTTCTGGGCATAAGGGTATCTGTATGGCCTGATGTTAGGAGGAACACTTCCAAGAATTAGGTGAATTTCAGGATCATGATTTCGAGTGGGTGGAAGACATTTGGGAATATCTTCAAATACTTTGGAATGCTTATCAATGATCCCTTGGAGATCTTGAGGAATAGATGGAATAGATGTTTGAACATCTAGTGAGCATAGTTGTTCAATAACGCCTTGATGTTGCTTTTTCAATAGTTTTTTCATGCCATTGGAGCTTATCACCTTACCGGGTTTCCCTATGACACCTCTTAACTCAATTTATTTTCCTTCCAATGAAAATTTCATGAAAAGTTCTTGAAAATTAAAATCCATTGTTCCTAATGATTGTAACCATTGGATTTTGTAACACCCTGTTTCCCCCAGTTTGTAAAAATAACTATACTAGCCAAGAGCTGTGGAAAACCCAAAAATGTGAATGTGTGAGGTGAATGGACCTTGTGAAAAAGGTCGATGAATGTGAATAATATTATGAATATATATATATATATATATATATATATATATATATATATATTGCAGGACTTCTGAGAGGGGATATGCTAAAAAAGAGACCACGATGGCTGGAGAAAGGTGGTGGAAGGCACCTGGAATGGTGGCGTTAACTTCCACCGAAACCAATACCATATTTGGACTTCACTAGCTCGGAGAACCAAGAGCGGCTTGCTGGCCCTGAATTAAATGAATCGTCAGGATTGGTAGGTAAAGGGATCCTCATGAGTAATGATGGATGGGGGTGAACCACCTATCTGTAGAGTCCTCAGACCTGACCACTGCGAGGAAAATCGTGCCACACGCAACCTCGCTGAACAGAAAAAAGGAAGGAAGTGTGGGCGATCAAGGGCAGACGCGAGGGAAAGAGGAAGAGAACTCTGGAAAACTACAGAGTGAGTGATAGCAGAGAAGAAGGAGAGTAACCTTCATTCTCGGTCACTGGAAAACAGAGACATAGTCTCACAGCATCGTGGTCTCATCTCGGGGGTGTCTAGTGGTAAATCCGTTGGGAATCGTTGAGCCTACGGTCGGGTGGAAACGAGCACCCCTCTTAGCAGTTGCATTCACATCCTGTGTTATTTCTGATAAGTGTTTACATATTGCATCTTGAAAATTATATGCTGACATGTATGCTCATAGTCTGTGCAGTTTGTGAATGGTTTGAGTATAAGACTGTTGGTGTAGTGTTTTGATCAGAAATGGTGGTTGCATGCTTTTACTGGAAGGACCACGTATGGCTTATGTTATAGATAGATTTGTATATATATATATATGCATATCGTATTAATTTAGACCTCAAGTATGCTTTTGGGAGATCTATGTCCTTATTTGTCCCCAGGAATACCCATAATAGATCTCCCCATAGAGATACCCTTCTTTGAGAGCTTACCAAGAACCTAGAAAAATATTTGAAGGTGCAAGTCTTAGTAACCCTGTACGAGGAAGAATGATCCTCTTGAAATCCCGAAATAGAAACGTAGGGATAAGTTTCAATCGACGGACAAGATCCCATCAGAAGATCTGCGGTCATTCACGACCGTTAGGTTGGAGGAAGAAACGAGGACGTTACATGCCTTAACCCTTTTCCTTTATCTTCGTGAGTAGCGAAGAAATCGTGACCGTAGATCCTGTTACCCATAATTTTGGTCGTCATGATGATGTATTAATGATGGTGTACTCAGGCTCTTCATTAAGAACTTTCTCCTAAGAAAAGTTACTTTCATCTCTTTTAAAAAATCACATTTTGGAGGAAGGTTCGCAGGCTGCCAATACATTTTCCTACGAGAATGCATGATTCTCGCAGGCTGCCTTAAGCCAGAGTGCGACAAGTTCGCACTGTGTTTAACTACTAGGGTGCGAACTCTTTCTAAAGAAGGAAAAAAGGTGAATTCTCGAAGCTTCTAGAAGGAAATCTTCTAGAAGGATGAGATGGCATTCGAATGGTTATCTAAGTACTGGATTTCCTGATATTTTGGGATCATTCTTATCCAAGTAACTAATTCATTCTCTCCTATATATTGAGGGGATTCTCATGGAAAAGGTTAGAAGCAAACAAGGTTAAGTGAGACATTGGAGAATTGGTGAAAGATTGTATGAAGGACTGAAGCTACAACAGCTTGGGAACTCCAACAAGTTTATCAAAGGCGGTTGATCTTCTTCATGCAAGTGAGCAAGTGTGTGTGTCAGAGCTAAGGGCCATCGAAAGGAAGTTTGCAACATCAAGGCTGAGGTTGTAATCTTTACTTTCCATCAATATGATACAGTAATGTGTCCCTTTCCCATAAATTTAGTTCTACTTTATTGTATAACTCCTTGATCATATACATAGATTGACTGTTGAATAGATTGTGCTTTCTTCACTTCGGTTGGTTTGTATTGTTTTGATCTTGACTGTACGAGAGCACTGGAGTGAAGCGGGAGCAACAAAGACCAAAGGAAGCGATCATAAGGTATCTTCTTTAATCGTGTCTCCTAGTACATTCAATAGTTAAAATCTAGGGAAAGAGTATCATTCTGTCTTGCTTTGTTCTAGATCCAGGTGGATCTAAGGAGATCGGTTTGTGTCTGCACTTACGGATTTATCCAATAATAAAATTTTCGACTCCATTGGGGAACAATCCCTTTTTCTTTGTGGCCTTTTTTGTTTTTCTGTGGCCATTTTCTCTATTTTCATTTTTCTCCTATCCTGTCAGTCTTTGAGTCTTCGGGATATCCTGATAGACCTTCTGGGTCCAGAAGCCTTTGTCAATTTTTCTTCAATTTTCAATTTTTTTGTTATGTTCAGGAGTTCTCGCACTGCACTTTATTGCAGCCTGTGAAAATTGGTAAGGTTCACACCCTGCTTATAGGTTTTAGTGCGAGGTTCTCGCACCTTGCTCAAAGGTCACCTGTGAGAATCACTGATTCTCGTACTGTGTAATATTGCTTGCCTGCGAACACGATTTTTTGAAATTTTGAATTTGAGTTTTGGTCTTTCTAACTGCCCAGATCAATTGAATTACCTCTTATGAGTCTCTTGGACCCTTGATTGATATACTTCTTGATTTAGTTTGCATGCATGAACAGTCTTAGGGTTTCAAGGCTTTTCTTGTCATTAGTGGCTTGACTTTCATTTCTTGGATTTTCTTGGTAACACCATTCTCTCTGACTTCAGAAGTTGAGTGTGTTTGATTAGTTAAGAACCAGTGATTGGTTGAGAGTTAAGTTCTTGGTTTGTCTCATTTGCTTATGGTTTGAAAGGTCATTTTCTTTTGCATTTGAAACAATTAAATTGGTTTGCTCTTTATTTTTTCTTTCATTGAAAGAGTTGATTGGGTTTGTCATTATTTGCTTGTTTGTAGATTTGATTTTTTGTACTCTTGCTGTCATAGTCTGAGTCCTTTTTGAAAAAGTGAACACAAAAGTTTTTCTTTCATTAAAAATTGTTTTTGTCATTTACAAAACATTGAAAATCAAAATTATTGAGATTGTTGAAGTATTTGAAAAGACACAATAGCGAATTTTCATTTGACATATGATTTTTTGTGTTGGCATTTGAAAAGGAAATTTTGCATTATATTTCAGGGTTGATCTGGAAAACTTCTTCTCTCTCCCATACATAGGATTCATTGAATGAAATGTTGTCTTTTTCATTATCATCCTTGCATTGTTGGGTCAGAGTCATACAACATAAGTTTCACTTACGTTACCTTTGAGTAAACAACAGCTCTTAAAAACACTGCGTAATCATAAAATTTACTAGTAACTTTTTTCTAGGGCTCTTTTACACCAACATTTAGTTAGGCTAGTGCTTTGGAGTAGGAAGAGAGATAAACTCTCCAAAAACTCAAAACACACAATAGAAACTTGAGTTAGGGAGTGTTAAATTCCATTTGCAACATATTGTCTTGGAAAGCCCTTCTCACACAAGGGTCAAGCACTAGGTCGCATTGATGTTGGCAGAGTTCCTCACCCTGCTTTGTTGACATCAGTGTAGAGATTGCACGTATTACGGGGGTCACTCGGAGGTATACCCATAGTGATGAGTGGAAGCCTTTTGAGTTGATTTCGGGCTAGATACCCTGCCCTTGCATGTGGATCGGACTGTTGACTGTTCCCCCAGGCTTTACTGTTGTTTGTGGTGACCTTAGTGGTATATCTCTCTAGGTTCTTACCCAAGGTGACTGTGGAGGGGAAAGTCTTCACGGTACCTGGAATTGACGTTGATCAAACTCACTCGGGCTCCTTGGAGGGTATACCCACGATTATGTGTGGGAGCTTGCACCAGGGTGTAAGTCCGTTAAGCAGGCCGTCAGCGTAATTTTTCCACCCTAGCCCCGCCCCTTCTCATTTCATTGTTGCGACATTGGATTTCATCACCAACTAGTGACTTCGAAATTAGAAGATATTGTTTGCTTGGTGATTGCTTCATAGATTTTGTTTACTAGAGCGTGTTGTTTGCTTCTCGAAGTTGACCATAGGAATTTCTTCGTGGAGCTTGTCACTCGTTTACAATAGCTCCCCCACGTCATTCACGTAGAATGTAGGTTTTATATCCATAGCATCCGGACGGTTCACAACCCTTGCCTACAGCTACACCTGAGGGCTCTACTCAGCAAGGTGAAGCAATAGTTGTCACCACACCACAAGTGGAATCAACTGAATCTCTAGAACCTTTTCGAATTACTAATACTAGAGAGGACTATTGAATTCTCCATGGTGAATGGCCCTTTATGAGATTAAATTCTTCTGGAGACATCATTGTTACCTCTTCTGGATCACCCGTTGGGCCCTTTCCCGGTGTAGAAGGCCAAGATCCTTTTTGGTCTTCAGGTGATTTCCCCCAGACCCTTTTTAGTCCTGGTTCGCCTGTGGTCTCCAAAATCAACCCTCCAGTATTTTCTAAGCCTGAGACTGTACCGGTGAATACCACTTATCACTTTATTCTCCCTGCTGAGATGGCCCATCTCATGAACACTACAAGTGTCCCAACCGGGTTCACTACAGCTAGACTTCCTCTTATAAATACCCAGCGAACGCCCAATTTTACTCCGACACTACCACCCGGCTACCATGCGTTGAATGCTTTGTTGAATGCTTCCAATCCAACACCTCCGCAAACCCCTTCTGGTACTCTTGGTGGTCCTTCTTTTCATTGGAACTCTATTCCTGGTTTCATTCCGACACTCCCTCAATTTCCTTCTGGAAATCCTAATCCTAGTGGCACTATTCCGTCTGTTCTACCAAACTTGCAGATTCCCGTTGGTGGACAAGGTGGTCCAATTCAATTTCCTCTTACCGGACACAATCCAATTACTACGTAACCTGCGATTGGCACACAACATTTGGTTGGAACTCCACCTATGATAGGGGGACCAACCCCACCTTTTGGACAAAATATACCTCCTGCTTTGGCCCAGTATTGGAATCAGATGTTACAAAATCTTCCTCAAACAATTGGGGGGAAGCAACCTGTCCCTACTATAGGCCAACCCTATCCCGGTATACCAAATCCTATAAGGGGTGCGAATGCTCAAACTCATGTCCCCACTCAAGGTTATAATCCTCCGAGCTACTATCCTCTCCAACCATCATCGAATCAGCCTAGATCTTCCCACTATGGGCAGACTGCATACGGTCCTACTGGTTTGCCAACAGGGCTTCCACCCTAAAGTCGCTATTACCCGCAGGTAATACGACAGTTACCTTTTCTTGCTACTTTAGATTTGCCAGATTTGTCTAGGATTCTAAATGATCCTATTCGTCACTCTCCCCAATGGCTTGCTATTCCATCCAAGCTTCCATCGGACATCCCGAAATTCGATGGAAAAGTGGGAGAGGACCCGAACAATCACGTCATGACTTTTCACCTATGGTGTTCATCCAACTCATTGATGGATGACTCTATTCGTTTACGTATTTTTCAACGAACCCTTACTGATTCTGCTGCGAAGTGGTATATTGAATTGCCACGAGGTTTCTTCTCTGATTTCAACACCCTAGCTATGGCTTTTCTTACACATTACCAGTTACCAATCCGTTATGATATTGGGACTGAGATATTGACTTCCTTCAAACAAACTAAAGGCACTCATATATCAGATCATATCCATGAGTGGCGAAGGAGATGATGTCTCATTAAACTTGAACTCCCTGATCAGTTACTGGCAGAATGGTTTACGAAATCCTTTGTGAATGAAATTGGTAAAGACATTGCCATGGGTGGCATTGTTACGAAGGAGCAGGCTATAAGTCGTGCTCAATATCTTGATCTCGTTTATTCGCAAACGGGAACACTTTACGATTTTCTACATGAATTACCTCGTCCTGGTACTTCCAGCACTTCAACTACTCCAGCTGCCTCGCATGCAGCTGATGGTGTGATTGCTGCTTCCCAAGCCCATTCACATTCTGTTTCAAGTACAACCCCTAAATCTACTTCTTCTAATGTTCAAAATGCTCCGTCTCCTGCCACTTCCACCAGTAAAACTTCTGAGGTGAACTTCGTTCAATCTACCCCGACCGGTAAAAATAAATCGAAAAAAGGGAGAGGCAAGAATAAGGAGGGAAAAAATAATAATCAAACAGAGGAAACTAAAACCCCTCCTATTGAAGATTGGGATAAGCGCAAACCATGATACCCTTGCCTTATCTGTGGTGATGATCACTACATGAAGGATTGTCCACAACGTGTCGAGGTTACTAAGTTCCTTCAAGGAACGCCAAAACCATCTACGCCGGCAGTCTTGTCCCAACCCTTCACGTCTCAACAACAGGCTCAGTTGGTCATCCATGACCAACCATCTACTTCTACAACATCATATGTTTTGATGTGTACCGGTGATTCTAAGCCAAACAACGTTTCCCTCACGACTAGAGCCAAAGATTATTCTCCATCTAAGGAGAAGGTTGACGATTTACCTCCTGCTTTGGTACAACCCTCTCCACCGACTCCACCTACAAACGGTCCTCTTCATCTCGAATGACCGAGACTTGATATAGTTCTACGACCACCCCCAAAAGGTGTCATTAGGAAATCGACTTTCAATCCTCATGCTCGTACGGCCCAGAACTACAACATTGTTGAAGATCTGGCCCAGGCACCTTCAGCAATGTCAGCCCTTGAAGTCCTTCAATCTTGTCCTGCACAACGAAAGGCACTGTTCAAAGCTATAGGTGGAATTGACCCAACCGATACGAATTTAATAGTCTTTGACTTGGATGATCATATTCCAAGGTTACCCCCTCAGCTTGCATTCCAGATACAAGTTGTTGTCTCTAACAAGAACATTTGTCGAACTGTTATCGATGAGGGTGCCTCTACGTGTGTAATGTATTTTTCTTGTTGGAAAGCCATTGGCTCTCCTCCTTTAAATGAATCACAAAATACTCTGAAAGCCTTCAATGGATCTGTTTTTAAGCCTTATGGTGTTCTTCCATCGTTGCCCATTACACTAGAAGGTAAGATGGTCCAAGTTGAAGTGGAAGTCTTCGATGCTCCCCTTGATTATAATCTTCTTCTTGGTCGTAGCTGGATAGATTCCATGCGTGCAGTTGTGTCAACACTTTTCCATGTCATACGTTTTCCTCATCAAGGAAAGGTAGTTACTGTTGACCAACTTGCCTTCTTCAATTCTGATACTTGTATTGGCAACGTGTTGTTTATAGATAAAACCCCACCAGGTTACGAGAATGTTGGTGTAGGCCTTTTAAAAGACTCTTCGTTAATGGGTACTTTCCCCATTCCACCGCCTGACATTTCGTCAGTTGCTTCTATCAACATGATCTCCACCATACCTCATTAACTTCCTGTGTCTTCTGACCCTTGGATAGTTCTTGACCCTGGAGATCACACTCGTTTCAGCGACGTCATCCCTTTAAGTCTGGTTGAATCTGTTTATCAGGCCATTCAATCGAAAACACCTTCTACCCCCTCTCTTGATGAGTTGTCTCTCGATCCTTTCCGTGTCATCTTTCCCACTGACGAGATGATCATGTCCATCATGGAGGACACCCCTTGGGACGATGGGCATCATCATTCCATCCTCTTTCTGGAACAACACACTCTCGAAAACTACCAACGGATTTCGACTCCGTCGACCGCTGTTGTCATATCGACCGTTCTCGGATCTACTCATGATGTGTTTGCAGAAAGGAACCTCAGTAATATCTCTCCCACGATTCCCATTGACATATCCATTAAACCTGGGATAGTTGAAAATGTTCATATTGGAGATTCCTATTCTCCGGATGAAATCGTCACCTATACATCTATGTTCAAAGAATTTCGTGACATCTTCACCTGGAGCTACGAAGAGATGCTAGGTATAGATCCTTCTATTGTTGTACATGAGATAAAGACATACCCTGGAGCTAAACATGTTCGGCAATGCCTTCGTCCAGTCCACCCACGTAAAGCGGCGGTTATGAAGCTCGAGGTTGAAAAACTTCTCAAAGCCGGTTTTATTTATCCGGTGGTTCTGACAGAATGGGTTTCCAACCCTATTCCAATTGATAAGAAAGGTGGCAGTATTCGTGTATGTGTTGATTATAGGGATATTAACAAATCCTGTCCAAAAGACAACTTTCCAACCCCTTTCATTGACCAGATTGTCGATGATTGTGCCAGAAGTGAAATCTTCTCTCTCATGGATGGTTTCTCCGGCTATAATCAAATTAACATCGCTCCTGAGGACCAACATAAAGCTTATTTTATTTGTCCTTGGGGTACTTTTGCCTATAGGAAACTCCCCTTCGGTATTAAGAACGTTGGTGTGACATTTCAACATGCTATGTCATATGCTTTTCATGATATAAAGCATATTGTTCAACCCTATTTGGACGATTTACCAGCTCATTATATGCGCAGAGTTGATCACCCAACTCACCTCCGTGCCATTTTCGTTCATTGTCGATTCTATCGTATACATTTAAATCCTCATAAATGCGTTTTTTGCATAGAATCTGGCAGTATTCTAGGTTTTATCGTTTCACGTCACGGGATCCTGGTGGATCCTATTAAGGTTGAGGTGATTCTTAATCTTCCTCCTCCTTCTACACTACGCCAGTTGCAAAGTTTGCAAGGGAAAGAAAACTTTCTTCGTCGTTTCATCTCTAATTACGCTGAGATTACTCGTGGTTTTACGTGGCTACTAAAGAAAGATTCAGAGTTCGTTTGGGATACCGTGGCCAACAATTCTTTTGAGGCTTTGAATTTGTCCCTCACGTGAGCTCCGCTTCTATTTCCTCCTAATTATAGTCGTGATTATTTTATTTATCTTGCTGCCTCAGAGTATACCATTGGTATGGTTCTCATTCAAGAGGATGATGCACACGATGAACATGTTATTTATTACTTGATTCGAAGTCTCACATCAACTGAAATCAAGTATCAACATGTTGAAAAACTAGCTTTGTCTTCCGTTCAAGCTGTTCAACGCTTTCGGCATTATATTCTCTCAAGGAAGACTACAGTGATTTCTCATTGCAACCCTATGCAACACATTTTTACACATCAATTGCTAGGGGGAAAATACTCTAAATGGATTGTCATACTCCAGGAGTTTGACTTGGAATTCAATCACGCCACGTCTAAGAAATCCTTAGTTTTTGCTGAGTTAATATGCGATTTTCCTCACTCTGCCACGAAAGCTGTAGCGGTAGATTCATTACCCGATGGATCTCTTTTCCTTATTGGCACTGGCGATCTTTGGTATGGAGATATCATTATATATCTCCAAACCCAGACTTTCCGACCTGCTTTGTCTAGTACTGAATGACGTCATATCCATTATCAAGCTCGTCAATACATTATCCTTGGGGATACTCTTTACCGTCGTGGAATTGACTCTATTTTTCGACATTGTCTGATGTTTGATGAAGCCGAGAAAGCTCTGAATGACTTCCATTTTGGAGCATGTGGTGGTCATATGTTTGGTTATGCTACTGCTCAGAAGATCCTACACACAGGGTATTTTTGGCCTTCCTTGTTCAACGACTACATTACAGTCGTTCAGAAATTCCATGCCTGCCAGACCTACAATCAGAAAATTCGGTCACATCCTGCTCCTCTTCATCCTGTGGTCTCAGTTGGTCCTTTTGCAAAATGGGGCATTGATTTCATGACATGTCACCCTCACTTGGCCGGGGGGCATGGTTACATCATTGTAGCTATTGATTACTTTACAAAATGGGCCAAGGCGATGCCGACATTCGATAATACTGGAAAGACTGCAGCTTTGTTTTTTTAACCATGTCATAGCTCATTTTGGTGTTCCCCAAGCTATCGTTATTGATCACGGTAGTCATTTTAGGAATTTTATGATGTTTGAACTTACGGAAAAGTTGGGTCTTCATCATGATAACTCAACACCCTATTATCCACAAGACAATGGCCAGGTCGAAGCAATCAACAAAGTTCTTATAACTATGCTTCGACAGATGATAGGAATTCATAAAACAAGCTGGCATACAATGTTGTTTTCGGCATTGTGGGCATATCGGACATCTGTCAAATCCGCTACTGGGTTTAAGCCCTTTCGATTAGTCTATGGTGTAGAAGCCATTCTTCCTATGGAATGTGAGATACCCTCTATGAAGCTAGTTGTCGATCTCTTACCCAATACTTCTGCTGAAGAAGAACATCTATTGTATTTGATGCAATTAGACGAAACTCGATGAGACACCACTCTAGTAATAGAAGCCCAGAAGAAACGTGTCAAGGCTCAGTATGACAAACATGTCAAGCCTCGCGTTTTCTCTGAAGTTGATATTGTTCTTCTCTATGAACAGGATCGAGATGCGTTAGGAGCTGGGAAATTTGAACTAATGTGGCGAGGTCCTTATATTGTTCACTGAGTTTTGGAAAAAGGAGCATATGAGCTGGTCGATTATGATGGTATCCCTTTGAGTGAACCCAGGAATGGGTTGTACTTGAAGAAGTACTATGCATAAATAATTTGTGTACAACTACTTGTATTTTATGTATCATACTTTGTGTGTGTTACTTTAGTTTGTTTGTGACGTTATCTAGTTTTTGCCCTTATATGATGTTGTGTTTGATTGTCAGATGTCGGAGTCTTCGCTACCCTATATTGGCTTCGCTGATGGTGCTATCCGTAGTACTCGGAATCTAGCTTCCACTGCGTGGGCAATCTATGCCCCAACAAACGAACTTATATCTTTACGAGGTGTATGTCTTGGCCATGCAACCAACAACATTGTAGAGTATAGCACCATTATTGAATTATTGGTTGATGCTATCTCACATGGAATTCATCATTTGGTTGTGTGACTTGATTCACAGCTTGTAGTACTACAGTTAAGTAATATCTACTCTATTGGAAGTGCTACTTTGTTACGGGTGTATTTGCGAATTCGCCTCTTGCAACGTTATTTTGATCACATTGAATATCAACATATTCCTAGATGTCTTAATACATTAACAGATGCATTGGATAATTATGTATTAGACAGACATTTGAACCATTTATAAATTAAACACATCAAAATTCACACATTATAAAGTAAACCGGTAGAAGCCATCTGTATATATAACGATCAAAAGAGTTTGTTTTTTACAAAAAGTTTGTCCGAAGACCAAAATATCAAAATTTGAAGCTCATAGCTTCTACAAAGCGACGTCACGAATGACGGTCACAGTACCACACGACTTCCCTAGAAACCCTACGGAGCAGTCGACCCATCGCTGTTGATACCCCTACAGTGTGACATTGATCGCGTCATGGAACCTCTTCCAGAGTCATATCTGGAATGTCTGTTGTTAGGCCCTCTAAATTTTGTTCCACCACCTGATAATCTTTGGCATACTATGGTGTTGTTGCTACTACCTCTCCTCGTCGTTGGATAGGAGAGGTGCTAGGAGGTCTATACGGTCCAACATATGTGTTATCAACAAACATTTTGTGTTAGTCTTTGGATAAATATATAAAACAAAAACATTCGAATATGATAAAAAATTCAAAAAGTATTTAAAAAGAGAAAATGTGTGTACTTCTTACCGAGGTCTCCCCACTGAGCATCCTCAGGCAGTGCTAAATCTAGATCTCCTTGGAAATCCAACCCAGCATAAGTGTAGTCATCGACCATCAACATATGGTTTTGAAGCCAGTCAAAGAAAATATCGTCATACTTGACGATTGGTCCTGCCACGTGTCGGGCCATGAGCCGACACCATCTAATCATCCTTGGATCCCCAGGACCCGGTAGGTTCCACTCAACCTGTAGTCTAAATACGGGGACCCTCTCGAGGAACAAGGACACTAACAAAGATCCATACCCAAATTGTTTCAATTCACCCCACCTTCATTTGGTTAATTGCCTTTTGATACTGCGAAGCACATCATTTTCCTAGTTGAATACTCGAGGCTCAGTACACTCGATGGCGTACTGGAAGTAGATTTGTAATGCCATATGAGGAGAAGAACTCCTGGCCATCCGAGCTATAGTAAAAAGAATACTTCGGGGATTCAAATCTTGTACCCCCCAGATAGCCACTTTTCCTTTTTTCCTCTCAGCCTCAGGTACGCAGTATTGATTGCAGTATTCACTCATCTTTAGCCCACCACCTCTACTACTGGTCAGGCTGACATAGTACCCCCGTCGGGATAATCCGGTCAAAAATTATATGTCCTCAATTTCTATGGACAATGTGTGATCTCCTACATTGAAAACATGTTGATCTGGGTCCCACATACGGACCAGGTACTCTAGTAGTCTGACTTGGGCCCAAATGCCCGGGGTGCGGAAGTATTTCAAAAGCCCACAATCTCTCAATGCAGCTATGGTAGGAGGATGATTCTTATCCATTACATTATCCTCCTCATGTTCTCTTTCACGCCACTCAAGCACCATGTTTATGGCTATTTATCTGCACAAGGAACATAAAAGGAGGATTAATATCTTTTTCATGCTTTAGAGTTTTTTCATTTAGCTAAAAATTTATAAAAAAAAATTGGGTTCTGTGGTTCTCGCAAGTGCCTCATTTTCACAGTGAGAACACCTCGTAGGTGACTCACGGCTCACCTACGAGAACACATCATTCTCGCAAGCCCCGTATGGGCTGCCTGCAAGAATGCCTATGCGCGTGTAGGGTTCAAAAAACAACTTGAAATTAAAAAATTAACCAATTAAATAAAAAAATTTAAACCATGAAAATGACAAGGATGAAGAGCTTACCTTAATGTTGCAGACAGCTCGTTGAATGATCTCTTATAGCTCCCACAAATCGACACCAAATTCAGAGGGTAAAAAGGGGGTTTTGGAGCTCAATAGTGGAAATGTGAAATGATATGGTAAAAATGATTATTTACTCATTTGATTTACTTTTTACTATGTCATTTTGGGTTTTTATGCTTATTTATTGTTTAAAACTAATCCCTAATATCAAGATGAGTGTGATGACTTGCAGGCATAATAACAATGATGATTACATACAAGGATATGGACATATTTTTCTTCGTTATGGTGTGTTTTTGATTGTTTTTCATGGTCTTTACATAAAACCTCGAGCGTCATTTTTGTCCGTTCTTGCACTCGTGAAAAACATAAGAACGTGATCGAGCATAGTTTTATCACTTTTTCGGTCTCAACAAGGTTATACGAAAAAGGAACCCCCATGGAGTTCTCTTTAAGATCTTTTCAGACTCTCTAAACATGAAAAGATCGTCGAGCGACCTTGCTACTTTCATGCTCGATAAAGTATTTGAAGTACGCGTCTGGTGAGTGATAATTTCTCTCTTTTTTGGTCTCGTCCAGACTATTTTATGAAAAAGGAACTGAGAGAGTTCTCTTTTAAGTGTTTTTCCAAACTCTATAATCTTGAAAAACCTTCGAGTTTACTATCTTTGGACTCGTTAAACAAACATTGATAGACCCGTGATCGGACTGATCCACTCCTTCTTAGGGTTCGTTAAATATACTCCGAGGGACTCGTCCGAAGGATGAGCTTATATCAACAAGCATATGTTATCCTCCTCAAGCTTGTGTAAAAGTAAAGAGGTACTTGCCAGAAATGGTGGGGGGAAATTTGGGAAAGGGATATGTTTCATCTTCGTATTGATTGGCAGTAAGTGTTTCTCTTGAACATGACACACCCTATTCATCATTTGAAGTCAATTTGGGAAATCCATTTGTCTCTCTTTCGATTGATTAAAAGGTCATTCTTATGTCGTCTTTGATTCAATGCTGCCAAATAATTGGTCCTGTCATTCATATGTTCAAGAGAAGTCCATCTGAAACCTATATTGAGTCGGTCATCTGCAGTTTTCCATTCTCTCTGTGTCGGCCTTCCCTGTGTCTAGTCCAATTTGCAACATGCTCAGTTTCACCTTCAAAATCTATTACTCATTTCATGTCATTGATGGGGGATACTTTAAGGCCCTCCTGTGACGAGTTTTGTTCCGTCGACTTCAACTCATTATCCGGAATCAAGACTTAGAAATTATTTAGTACCTTGGAGCTTGCATGCCTCAATGGCAAGTTTCCTTGCTTTCGACAGTGGATTTACATCATTGACTCATGATCAAAAGATTTCGTCGGATGTTCGACATCAACTCATTTATTCACAGTCGATGGATTGTACTATAGTACCTTGGGAGTCATTGACATCAATGGTGATTTCCCTCGCACTTGTTAACGGTCTCATCAATGATCAGTAATCAAGTGGTTTCTACGATGTTTGAATTCAACACATGTAATCACAAGGTTAGATTCATACTTTGGGCAACGAGATTGAAGACCCTGGATATTATCTTTGTGATCCAGTTTGTGATGGATTATGTATAATTTGCGACACATAGATCCAATGTGTATGTTTCGTGGCTATGTCGTCTTGATTCAAAATTTCTCGCATAGATCCACAGTGTGTTCAGGTGGCTATGCTATATTTTGACTGCATGGATCCACAGTGTATGATTGGTGGCCATGACCTTTGTCTATCATGTTATGAGTCTGTGATCTGAGTATGGGAATGCCTACCTCAGAATTGGTATGTATGATAATCTACAGATGCTTAGGTGTTTGCAGGTTTCCGATTAGATGTGCTCCTAGTTCTCGACACACACATGCAGATTACAAAGTCTATCGGTTGTCACTAGTTCCAACCTCATACTTTGGGGGGAATTCTGTTACCCATAATTTGGGTCGTCATGATAATGTATTAATGATGGTGTACTCAGGCTCTTCATTAAGAAATTTCTCCTGAGAAAAGTTACTTTCATCTCTTTTAAAAAATCACATTTTGGAGGAAGGTTCATAGGCTGCCAATACATTTTCCTGTGAGAATGAATGATTCTCGTAGGCTGCCTTAATCCAGAGTGCGATAAGTTCGCATTGTGTTTAAATACTAGGGTGCGAACTCTTTCTAAAGAAGGAAAAAAGATGAATTCTCGAAGCTTCTAGAAGGGAATCTTTTAGAAGGATGAGATGGCATTCGAATGGTTATCTAAGTACTGGATTTCTTGATATTTTGGGATCATTCTTATCCAAGTAACTAATTCATTATCTCCTATATATTGAGGGGATTCTCATGGAAAAGGTTAGAAGCAAACAAGGTTAAGTGAGACATTGGAGAATTGGTGAAAGATTGTATGAAGCACTGAAGCTACAACAGCTTGGGAACTCCAACAAGTTTATCAAAGGTGGTTGATATTCTTCATGCAAGTGAGCAAGTGTGTGTGTCAGAGATAAGGGCCATCGAAAGGAAGTTTGCAACATCAAGGCTTATGTTGTAATCTTTACTTTCCATCAATATGATACAGTAATGTGTCCCTTTCCCATAAAGTTAGTTCTACTTTATTGTATAACTCCTTGATCATATACATAGATTGAATGTTGAATAGATTGTGTTTTCTTCACTTCAGTTGGTTTGTATTGTTTTGATATTGAATGTACGAGAGCACTAGAGTGAAGCAGGAGAAACAAAGACCAAAGGAAGCGATCATAAGGTATGTTCTTTAATCGTGTCTCCTAGTACATTCAATAGTTAAAATCTAGGGAAAGAGTATCATTCTGTCTTGCTTTGTTCTAGATCTAGGTGGATCTAGGTAGATCGGTTTGTATCTGCACTTACGGATTTATCCAATAACAGATCCCCAAGGTCTGTGAGAGTATCTGGACCATTGATTTTTCCACGTCCAGGGAGCAGTGGGAGAGTGCATAGCATGGGACGATCTAAACCATCAGATCTTAGTTAGAAAAACCGACAGTCGATGGATCTGTCAGGAGATACATGAGGGTTAAGCCCTCATGAACAGGGGTGAAAGTCCCGAAAAAAGATTCGGTATCGGGGTTTCGTATTTTGATAATTCGGGAGTCCTGATGACAAGATATCGAGACACTCCATGGTGGAAATCTCGAAATAGATCTGGTCCATATGATTAAGGGAGGCCACGTGTCGCGATATCCTTTCGAAGGATGCAAGGTCGGTAACAACCATTATATGTGGGGAATGAACATGGACGATAGTACCTTGACCCCTCTCCGCCTTTGCAATCAATGCACAAATGTGATCCTCTCGAAGTTTCCAAGGTTTGTAATGACCGTTAGATTTGAGGAAGAGACGCATACCTTAATGTTGCGACCCTTTTTACCATTGCAAGAGATGAAGGAACCAGGACTGTAGATCCCCATGGTCCATGGAAGTACTTGTACCATCCATCTATAGAGTACACATGGCTGTTGGTAAGCGCTTCGGCATTTTGGCACACGGGAAACCAAAGGCCAAGAACCCTTGTCTTCGCAAGTCGTGAAATCCCGATCATCGAAACCCCAAAATGGCGTGAGGTGTGAATGAGATTAAGGAAAGCTGGGATTTGATCGTGACCGTTGATCATCCCAAAAAGATCCCAAACATTGATCTTGGCTGAAGGTCGTCGCCATCCATCGAAGGGACACGTGGTTGTCGGTCGAAGTTTCGACGTTTTGGCATCTGGGAAACCAAAGGGCAAGAAACCTTGCCTTCACAAATCGCAAAATCCTGATACCCAAACTCCCGACATGCTTGGTAATAGAAAATATAAGTCCTGAATGAATCTAGACCGTCCATCAAAGGAGACACATGGTGAGCGGTCAGAGTTCAGGGAAAAGTCCCAAAATCCTGTGGACTGTTGGATCCACACTCTTAAGTGATGTTGATCTCTTACACGAATTCCCATAATGGAATTCAGAGATTTGAATGAAAAAGAGTCTTGGAGTCATTGCATTTCTATCTCTCGAATACTGAAACCCTGGAAGGATCCATACCATTGAATTAGGGGAGGCTTATGGCCATCGATCTCCCTTTAAAGGGAAACTTCCCATTCACTAGCCCTGTCGGGGTTCGGCATTTCATTGCTTCAAGTTTCAGGGTTTGCAGAGTCAAAAGACTCGATCTTCTGGTAGCACTGAGTTGCGAAGTGCGAAGAGACGTCGTACTGGTTCGGCCTGTAGTCGTGACCCACGACCACATAGAGGTGAACATATGAGGATCTAGCTGATGCTAGGCCCCCGTGAGTATTTCGGGGATTTTGATCCTCAAAGAATCAACAAAAATTTTGATTTTCGTAGTGGGTGTGTTACAAATTGGTATCAGAGCATGGTTACAACACTCATCCTTCTTGGGATCATGAACGATTTGTGCAGAAGTTTCATTTGGAACGCTCTTAAAAAGAGTAACCCTGTATCTTAACCCTCTTAATTCAAAAAGGTCAAAGTCCGAAATGAAAACCTGATTGTGTATGTATGTGAAAGAAATATGAATTTTGCACGGGTTATAAAAATGTATCTAACTATTGACTAACAACCAGCATTTGTCTTTTCACACAAGCGTAAGATCAACCGCAGGAAATTATCAACACATAGTATGGTGACTCACCATGAAGTGGGAGAGGGATCCCACAATAGATACGAAGAGTCTGACGAAAGAAGGGCAGTAGGGACCCCTCTAGATCTAGCCAAGACTGTGAGGAGTCTCATGGTCGAATTACAAAGCTGTAAGGCTGACAATGAAAGGATGATGAAAGAACAAGAAAATCAAACATAAATTAACACAGTCTTACTACAGAGTTTATCCGATCTACAAATACAAATGCAGCATGAACCTAAAACTCATAAACATGGTCATATTAGTGGCCACACTGAGACTAGCACCTTGAAAAAGGTCCACCCCAAAGGTAAAGGACAAGCATCGGATGATTCCTCTAAGAAGGAAGCTTGCTATTCAAAGGGTTCTTCTAGCAGTAGAACCAGTTCCTATCCCCGAAGAAAACAGAAGAAGCAAAAGTCTTCCAAAGGTAAAAAATTCGAAGAATTCAGAAATTCCAAACCACCCTCGTTCGACGATGAAATAAAGAAGGGAGAGGAAGCAGAGGCCTGGCTTCTTGGAATAAAGAAGTATTTTAGAGTCCATGACTTTTCAGAAAATATGAAGGCCCGATCGGCCACCTTCAACTTGAATGGAAAGGCTTCCATTTGGTGGGAAGACCTTAAGAACGTGAAAGGGGTTCATGAAGAGGACCTATCTTGGGAACGATTTGAGAAGTACTTCCAGAAGAAGTATCTGTCGAAAAAATATTTCGACGAAAAGACTAAAGAGTTTTACGAACTCAAAGTGGGACAACTTACTATAGAAGACTATGTCAACAAATTCCTCGATTTGTTGAGGTATGTACCCTATATCAAGGCAAAAAAGTCAAAGGTGCAACGCTTCATCAGTGGACTACCTAAGGACTATCGGAATAGAATTGAATTTGATGAGCCAAAGACTCTAAAAGGAACTATTTGAAAGGCAACATATTGTCATGGACAGTTTGGACATCGAGCAAAACCTCGCGAAGGATGGAAGAAAAAGAATAGTTCAAGATTTCAGAAAAAGGGAATTAAATCCCCAGGATTTAAGAACTACAAGAAGAACCCAAGAATGAGCTTCCCAACCCGAAGTATGCACCAGTAGAATTTTCCCTCCTTGAGTGGAAATAAAACTTCTGGACCCATATCAGTGAAGACTGATAACCCAAAGAGAGAACCTTTGAAATGTTGGGGTTGCGGGGAAGAACATCTATTGAGAGACTGTCCACACTGACAATAGAATAGTCGGAGGATTGATAACATCCAAGAAACTACCACCTTCAATGATGTGTCCAGGAGTGTGCCACAAATTTATGCAGCCTTGGATAACAACCAAGTCGACCACCAAGATTCAGTAGTGGAAATAGAAGGTATGATTTCTAACCATCTAGTGTCTGTTTTAATTGACCCTGGTTCAAATTTGAGTTACATAGCCCCTAAAGTTGTTGACAAGTGTAAAATATATCCACAAAAACATACCAAGCCATGGTTGGTATAGTTAGCCAGTGTCACCAAAAGAAGGATAGCAGAGGTCATACCAGCCTGCCAATTAATGTTGGGTGAATTCCCCACCCAAACGACCCTTAACATATTACCCCTAGGATAGTATGACCTATTGATTGGTATGGATTGGATGGCCGCCCATAAAGCCAGATTGGATTGTTACCATAAAACCTTAGAATGTGTAAGTAAGGAAGGGAAGAGGATAACCCTTCAAGGGATCTGAAAACCTATCTCGGTGAGACAAATATCAGCTCTGCAAATGAGAAAGTATTGTCGAAAGGGATGTCCCCTATATGCAATACAAGTGTTGAAAACAATCGATGGTGACAAACCAAGCCCTGACGATCACCCTATCCTGAGAAAATACAAATATGTGTTTCTGAAAGAGGTATCGGGTTTACCTCTGAGAAGGGACATTGACTTCTCGATATAACTTGCACCAGGAGTGGTACCGGTGTCTAGGACACCCTACCTGATGAGCACACCCGAGTTAGTCGAACTCAAGTTGCAATTAAAAGAAATGATGGATAAAGGCTATATTCAATCCAGCGTGTCTCCATGGGGAGCACTAGTCCTGTTCGTGAAAAAGAAGGATGGTACCCTTATACTATGTATAGATTATAGGCAACTCAATAAGGTAACCATAAAGAACAAGTACCCCTTGCCCAGGATCGATGACATGTTCGATCAATTGCAGGGTGCGTCTATTTTCTCAAAGATCGATTTGAGGTCGGGATACCATCAAGTCCAAATCGAGGGTGAAGACATCCATAAAACTTCCTTCCAAACAAGGTATGGTCACTATGAGTTTGTGGTGGTGCCATTTGGGTTGACCAATTCCGCTGCCACTTTTATGTGCTTGATGAGAAATGTACTTAGCAAGTTCATAGACAAATTTGTGCTTGTTTTTATTCACGATATATTAATTTACTCCAAGAACAGAAAAGAGCATGAAGAGCATCTTAGACTTGTGTTGCAAGTGCTAAGAGAACATCAACTCTATGCCAAATTCAGGAAATGTGAATTCTTCTAGAAGAAAATACATTACTTAGGCCATGTTCTCTCCGAAGAAGGAGTAGCGGTAGACCCTGACAAAATCAGGTCTATCATGGAATGGCCTACCCCAAAGGATGTTTCAGACATCAGATCCTTTATGGGACTAGTAGGATACTATAGGATATTTATAAAAGGATTCTCCAATATTGTTTGTCCAATCACTTCCCTCCAGAAGAAGGGGATGAAATTCCTGTGGACATAGAAATGTGAAGAAAGATTTCAAACCCTGAAACATCTACTGACCCATGCACCCATGCTGAAAATTGCCAATCCATAAGCTGACTTCCTCGTGTGCACAGATGCCTGTAAGGAAGGGCTTGGAGGAGTCCTTATGTAGAAAGGAAGTGTGATCTGCTATGAATCCCGAAAATTGAACGAGCATGAACTCAACTATGTGACCCATGATCTAGAGCTGGCTGCCATAGTGCATACCTTGAAAATGTGGAGGCATTACCTCTTATGAAGAAAATTTGTACTTGTGACAGATCACTGTGGATTGCAATACCTGTTTGATAAACCAAAGCTCAATGCTATACAAGCTAGGTGGATGGCCCTCCTTAGCGAGTTTGATTTCAAAATCAAACACATTAAAGGAAAGGAAAATAGGGTGGCCAATGGCCTTAACAAAAGTATGAAAACAATTCACCTGGTAGCGGTGAGCACCTATGAGACGAATGTCAAAAAAAGAGTCAGAAATGCACAAAAGACAGATACATTTGTCCAGACCGTGACCTCGTACCTACAGCAAGATCCCACCGGGGTAAAATATGAAGGCTACCAGATGACCAAAGGAGGTATGCTCACTTACAGAAATAGACTGTATATTCCAAATTGTGATGACTTGAAGAGGTTCATTATGGATGAACTACATAAAAGACCCTATACTGGTCATCCAGGATACCAGAAAATGATCACTGCCACCAGGAAACAATTTTATTGGCCTAGATTGAAGAAAGACATAGCCTAGTACTTAGCCAAATGCATAGAGTGCCAGCAGGTTAAAGCAGAACATCGACACCCAGCAGGATTATTGCAACCTTTACCAATCCCAGAATGGAAATGGGAAACCATCTCCATGGATTTCATCACTGGATTACCAACCTCAACCAAACAAAATGACGCCATTATGGTAGTGGTGGAAAAATTGAGCAAGTCTGCTCATTTCATCCCTATCAAATCAACTTGCAAAGCAATTGATATCGCCCAGGTATTCATGAAGGAGATATTCAGACTGCATGGTATGCCGAAAGAGATCGTGTATGATAGAGATACGAAATTTACTTCCAAATTTTGGAAGTCACTGATGGCTAGTTTAGAGACCAAGTTGTTGTTTAGCACCACCTATCACCCTCAAACTGACGGATAGATAGAAAGAGTGAATCAAATACTTGAATACATGCTAAGAATGCATGTAATGCATCAACCGAAGAAGTGGGAAGACTACCTGCCACTGGTAGAATTTGCCTATAACAACGGCTACCAAGAATCCTTAACGATGATTCCCTTCGAAGTCCTCTATGGTAGACTGTGTAACACTCCAGACAACTAGAGTAATCCCATAAAAAGGATTTCTTTTCAACCTGACATGTTGAAAGAAATGGAACAACAGGTGACTCAGATAAAACAAAACTTGAAGGTCGCTCAGAACCGACAGAAAAGTTATGCTGACCAAAAGAGAACTCCAAGAGAGTTCAAAGCGGGAGATCATGTATATCTCAGAGTTAGGCCCAGGAAGAGTTCCCTGAAAATGGGAGCTTGTGCCAAGTTGGCACCTCGATATTGTGGACCCTTTGAGGTTCTAGATAGAGTGGGACCTGTAGCCTATAGGCTAGCGCTTCCTTCCACAATAAAAGCACATAATGTCTTCCATGTTTCATTACTGAAGAAATATGTACATGATGTTAATCATATAATTGATTGGTCTATGATCCAGGTGGAACTGGAGGGAGAATTTTTACCAGAACCCCAATGCATACTAGACAGAAAGGAAACCATGATTCAAAACCGAACCATTACACAGGTCAAGGTGCAATGGAGACATTTTCACCCAGATGAGGCTACATGGGAAATGGAGGATGCCATGAGACAGGCATATCTGATTTTGTTTACTTATGTACATGCATGTCATGTTGATAGATAAGAACATCGAGGATGATGTTCCTTTAAGGGGGAGGGAATTGTAACACCCTATTTCCCCCAGTTTGTAAAAATAACTATACTGGCCAAGAGCTGTGGCAAACCCAAAAATGTGAATGTGTGAGGTGAATGGACCTTATGAAAAAGGTCGATGAATGTGAATAATATTATATATATATATATATTGTAGGACTGCTGAGAGGGGATATGCTGAAAAAGAGACCACGATAGCTGGAGAAAGGTGGTGGAAGGCACCTGGAATGGTGGTGTTTACTTCCATCGAAACCAATACCATATTTGGACTTCACTGGCTCGGAGAACCAAGAGTGGCTCGATGGCCCCGAATTAAATGACTCGTTAGGATTGGTAGGTAAAGGGCTCCTCATGAGTAATGAGGGATGGGGGTGAACCGCCCATCTGTAGAGTCCTCAGACCTGACCACTGTGAGGAAAATCGTTCCACACGCAACCTCGTCGAACAGAAAAAAGGCAGGAAGTGTGGGCGATCAAGGGCAGACACGAGGGAAAGATGAAGAGAACTCTGGAAAAATACAGAGTGAGTGATAGAAGAGAAGGAGAGTAACCTTCATTCTCGGTCACTGGAAAATAGAGACGCACTCTCGCAGCATCGTGGTCTCAGCTCGGGGGTGGCTAGTGGTAAATCCATTGGGAGTCACTGAGCCTATGGCTGGGTGGAAATGAGCACCCCTCTCAGCAGTTGCAGTCACATCCGATGTTATTTCTAATAAGTGTTTACGTCTGTGCAGTTTGTGAATGGTTTGAGCATAAGACTGTCGGTGTAGTGTTTTGATCAGAAATGGTAATTGCATGCTTTTACTGGAAGGACCATGTATGGCTTATGTTATAGATAGATTTGTATATATATATATACGCATATTGTATTAATTCGGACCTCAAGTCTACTTTTGGGAGATCTATGTCCTTATTCGTCCCCAGGAATACTTGAAATAGACCTCCCCATAGAGATACCCTTCTTGGAGAGATTACCAAGAACCTAGAAAAGGATTTGAAGGAGAAAGTCTTAGTAACGCTGCACGAGGAAGAATGATCCTCTTGAAATCCCGAAATAGCAAGGTAGGCATAGGTTTCGATCGACGGACAAGATCCCGTCGGAAGATCTACGGTCATTCATGACCGTTGGGTTGGAGGAAGAAACGAGAACGTTACATGCCTTTATCCTTTTCCTTTATCTTCGTGAGTAGTGAAGAAATCGGGACCGTAGATCCCCAAGGTCTCTAAGAGTATCTGGACCATTGGTTTTTCCATGTCCAGGGAGCAGTGGGAGAGTGCACAGTGTGGGATGATCTAAACCGTTAGATCTTAGTTAGAAAACCCGATATTTGATGGATCTGTCAGGAGATACATGAGGGTTAAGCCCTCGTGAATAGGGGAGAAAGTCCTGAAAGAAGAGTCGGTATAGGGATTTTGGATTTCAATAATTCGGGAGTCCTGATGACAAGAGTTTGGGACACTCCATGGTGGAAATCTCGAAATAGATCTAGTCTGTCTGATTAAGGGAGGCCACATGTCGCGATATCCTTTCGGAGGATCCAAGGTCAGTAACAACTGTTAGATGTGGGGAAGGAACATGGATGATAGTACCTTGACCCCTCTCTGCCTTTGCAAGCAATGCACGAATGTGATCCTCTTGAAGTTTCCAAGGTCTGTAATGACCGTTAGATTTGAGGAAGAGACGTAGACCTTAATGTCGTGACCCTTTTTACCCTTTCAAGAGATGAAGGAATCGGGAACGTAGATCACCATGGTCCATGAAAGTACCTGGACCTTCCATATATAGAGTACATGTGGCTGCTGGTAAGCGCTTCGAAGTTTTGGCACCTGGGAAACCAAAGGGAAAGAACCCTTGTCTTCGCAAGTCGCAAAATCTGGATCACTGAAACCCCGAAATGGCGTGAGGTGTGAATGAGATTAAGGAAAGTTGGGATTTGATCATGACCGTTGATCATCCCAAAAATATCCTGACTGTTGATCTTGGTTGAATGTCATCGTTGTCCATTGGAGGGACACGTGGCTGTCGGTCAACGTTTCGGCATTTCGGCATCTGGAAAACCCAAGGGAAAGAAACCTTGCCTTCTTAAATTGTGAAATCCCGATACCCGAACTCCCGACGTGCTTGGTAATAGAAAAGAGAAGTATCGAAGGAATATAGACTATCCATCAAAGGAGATGCGTGGTGAGCGGTCAGAGTTCAGGGAAAAGTCCCAAAATCCCATGGACTATTGGATCCACACTCTTAAGAGTTGTCGATCTCTTACATGAATTCCCATAATGGAATTTGGAGATTTGAATGACAAAGAGTCTTGGAGTCATTGCATTTCAAACTCCCAAATACCGAAACCTCAGAAGGATCCATACCATTGAATCAAGGGAGGCTTACGGCCATCGATCTCCCTTTGGAGGGAAACTTGTCATTCGCTATCCCTGTTGGGGTTCGATGTTTTTTTGTTTCAAGCTTCGGGGTTTGCAGAGTCGAAAGACTCAACATTCTGGTAGCACTGAGTTGCGAAGTGCGAAGAGACGCCATACTAGTTTGGCCCGTAGTCGTGACCCACAACCACATGGAGGCGAACATATGAGAAACTAGTTGATGTTAGGCCCCCTTGAGTATTTTGGGGATTTTGATCCTTGAAGAATCGATGAAAATTTCGATTTTCATAGTGGGTGTGTTACAGATTCCTAGTACAACATCAGCACCACCCATGGGTATAGAAATCATTGGACTATTCATTACATATTCCCCCATAGTAAGATTGATCTTATTTCATTTTCTTGAGCAATTGATAGTTCTGCCATCTGCAATCATTACTTGAAACTCTAGCATTGGATATGCAAAGCAATCGAGAGCTTTGGCTAATTTATAGTGAATGAAACTATGAGTACTGCCAAAATCAATTAGGACTATTACCTTTTTCTTTTTGATGTATCCTTCGATCTTAAGGGTTTGATTAGGGCTAATTCTAGCCAATGCATTACACGATATTGTGGGAGTCAACTCTTCAGATGAAATTGCTTCTACGTTTTCATCTTGAGATGGTTCTTGTTCTTGTTCTTCTTCCTCTTCACAATCTATGTAGAATAATTTCTTCTCACCAC
>ML776566.1:1168391-1213748 GCA_009831015.1 Picea engelmannii
CTTCTTCCTCTTCACAATCTATGTAGAATAATTTCTTCTCACCACACTTATGTCCCTTACTATACTTGTTGTCACAATTAAAGCATAAACCTTTTGCATTTCTTTCCTCCAATTGTTGAGGTGTCAACCTTGTAGGTTGAGGTTTTTTTAGAAGAAGGAGAATTATTCTCTCTATAGATGTTGGGATTGGTCCTTCTTGTAGCCATAGCCATATTTTTACTTTCAACATTTCTTGCTACCTTAAATGCATTCTCCAATGATTTGGGTTCCCAAAGGAGAACCTCATGTTAAATGTTATCCTTTAAAGTTTTTATGTATACATCAATCAAGTGCTCATCTGGAATATATGTTACCTTTATATTCGATCTTTGGAAGTTCTCAATGTGCTCTGTAACTAAACCCTTTTTCTTGTGATTTATCAATTGGCTAAAGAAGGTATTGTTCCTTGTATCCTCATAGTGTGATATCATTTCTTCCGTGAAAATTGTCCAAGTGATGAGTGATTTGTGAGAACAAATCCATTGATACCATACAAATTGATTGGGTTCTAAATATAAAGAAGAAATATGTACCTTTTTTGTATGTGACACATTATGTAGATCAAATAATTGCTCCATCTGAAGTATCCATGTGATTGGGTCCTTGCCATCAAACTTCCTCATATCAATCTTAGGAACATGGTTGGTCTTCAACCCAAAGTTGGAATTTCTCCATTCTTGATTCACCTTCCTTGTGTCCTCATCATGAATTTCATGGGATACATTTTCACTTTCAGGTGTCCTCTCTATTATGATTTTTTTCAATCCTTCCATGATCTCCCCTTTTAAACCCTCCATCATCTCTTGTAGTTCATCTTTTGTTACTATCTTCTTTTCTAAATCATTTATGTCCCTATGCATTTCGTCACCTTCATCAAGAGTTCATGTAGGATTATTTGGAGGCTTATTTGGTGTAGAAGTTTCCTTTTTGGGTGGCATGTTGGCCAAGTATCACTTTTGAACCTTGATTTTGAGGTGGTTCTGCTAGACATTATTTCTTCTGTTGTATCTCCAAAGTTTTGGCCCTTCTGGGTATGAAACTTTAATTGTTGTAGTTCTTTGATATTTCTTCTCTACAATTCCATAGGTCTGATTAAAATTGGATGCACCAAGTGGAATTTACGGTAACTTCCCCACAACTTGTTGATTTTTGGCCTTTCCGGGATATGTCACTTGTATAGCATTCCCCACGCAAAATAATTAATATTAAATTCTAAAATTCATACCAGAAATACTACAAACTGTCCACTATCCAATGCAACCATTCTCACTCAATTTGGATACTCTAAGAATAAGTTATGATTGTTTTACCTATAACACCTTCTTGAGACTAGTCAATAGGACTAATCAGATACCCTATCTTCCACAAAGTGTATCTAAAAATTTAAGATGACCCAAAAGCTGAACGTTTTACCACAAATACCTTACTAATTTCAATGAATATCCTTTGGTTTTCATGGTATGAAACGTTATAGAAACAAATTTATAGTGAAAATTCCGCAATGACTCGGTTCAGGATTATTCTAGAAACTATCTTGCACATGTTGTATATCCAAAATTATAAGGCCTCGGGAGATAAAATGTTAACCCAATGTACCTTGGTCCATCTACTAAATATCCTCCAAGTCGTTCCTTCTAAAACATTGTATAAACAATGTTATAGTGAAAATGCCAAGGTGTCTCAAATGTAGTAGCAAAACCCCAAGACCTTGAGCTCTGATACCATATGTTAAGAATCAAATATCAATATAGCCTATAAAACCTCAAAATAAGTAATCAACGCCCTAAAAAACAGAGAAATTCAGATAATAAGCCTCTTTGAGGGGGAAGCCTCCTTATTCCCACATAAATGTACAATTCCAAGATGATTCCAAATGAAAATGTCTCCTTGGTATATATAGGAGACTAGGAGGTATAATTACAACTAATGGAATAAATCCGACATAAATAAAATAACATTACTAATGTAATATTCCCCAATTAAGGGGTAATGAGCCAATATTAGGGCTTAACACACAATCATAGGATTTGAACAAATCAAACCTTAACATTGTTGCTTCTTGATTTGAGGATTTAATGGAATGAAGGGCTTATTGAGAAACAACAAAAACATCATGAATCTTCCCATTTCTCAAAAAAACAATTGAGTTTTAGATATGAACTCACTAAAGACAGGATTTAATATTTTAGCAATAAATTTGGCCACAATCTTGTAAATCAAATTACAACAGGAGAAAGACCTATAGTCCCCAAATGAATTTCCATCTTGATTTTTATGGATTAAAGCAATGAACATTGAATTGAAATATCCTATAAATTTTCCATAATATTGGTACTCCCTTACAACTTTTAACAAATTGTTTGATTAAATCATAGAACCTAGTGTAGAACTCTACATTAAACCAATCCAGACCGGGGCTCTTTCCTTTTTTCATGGAGCAAAGAACATCATCAATTTCCAATTATGAAACTTATTCAATGAGAGATCTATTCATTTTGTCAGTAAAAACATGATATAACTTGGAAACCAATCCCAAAATCTCTTCGATAGGGCACCCTGAAGGCTCTTGGAAAATATTTGAAAAGTGACGCATTCTAGCATCATCCTTTTGAATGAATAATATTTCCAAGGATCCATCTAACTATTCTACCTCCCAAATAGTATTGTTTAATTTGTGATAATTTTCATATTGATGAAAAACCTTTGAATTATTGTCTCCCTCCTTTATCGATATGGACCTTCTCTTTAAACACTAGGTTTTCTCTTCATTTTCTAGAATAGAGTGGTGTCTGGCTTCAAAGGCATGAACAAGGGAGAGTTTAGAGGCAAAATGGGAATAGTTGGAGAGGTCCCTTTACAACTAATAAATTTCCCCTTTTGTATTAATCATATCAACCCTTGATTTAGAGGAGAATACAAGGAACCATTGCTTGATAGTCACCTTAACTAAAGCTAAGTTGTCTATAAATATTCACATGAAAGGGGTGTCATGAGCAGAAGAAAAGCGAACCCAAACAACTATTATCAAAGCCCAAAAATCCTTCTCCGAAAACCATACTAGGTTGAACTTGAGGGGAGACAGAGGCATTCTTTCCCTAAATTCAAACTTAAAAGTTATTGGAAAATGGTTTGAATCTCCACCAGAGGAGATACATGCTTTGAGTAATAAACCTGAGTTCAAGATCTGATCAGATATGAGAAACTCGTCAAGGTGTTTAGAAACTGCATTTGGGCTTGAACGACCATTCCTCTAGGTAGGATCTAACTTAACCGGCTCCACATTGAATAGGCCCTACTTTTCCAAAAAATAGGAAAATAAACCACTTTGGGGGTCCTGAAAAGGATTTTCCCCACACACCTATCTCAGGGAGAGTGTGAAACTTAAATCACCTCGAAGAATAAGAAGAAGGGTTTTGTAAAATAATCTTGACCCTGTGACACCTTCCCAAAAATTTATCTTATCTATAAAGGGACCATATATATTTACCACCGAAACTGTCTGTCCAAAATCCTTGAACTCCAACTTGACCACTATGGAGGACTGGTACATAGCAGAGGATATATCTCTATAAGAGGGGATCCATCCTAAAACCATACCACTGGACATTCCTACTGTGTCTACCGCACAAAAAGACCACTTTGGAAGCCAATGCTCCAAAGTTGAAATGGATTTATATCCTTCAAACATCATCTCTTGAAAAATAATAGTGTCTGAACTGGGACTCTAGATGATCCTTTTGAGGGATTATTTTTTGTGGGCGCGCCCTAACCATCTGACATTGAATGAAACAAAAATCATGGAGGAGGCTTGTTTTGGTATACTTATGCTCAAATGGCCCTACAAATGATAGTTTTATTTCCCTTTCAAATGTCCAGAACTAATTTATTCTAGGCTTGAAAAAGAAAGGACTTCCTCTCGACTGATTTGGATGGGGAAGGATTCATAGCCAAGCCCCCGTTAAAGGATATATCATCCATTTTTTTAGAATAGGATCTGAAAGAGTAACCACTTTTAGGATAGAAAGAAACATTTGCATAAATGACGGAGTCTCCTTTCCTTCTAATACAAATCATCGAGCATCCATCACGTTGCTTGGTGTTATTGGACAAATCGGTAAGTGTGGACACAAACTAATCTCCCTAATTTCAACAATAAATTAGAACAAAATATAGAAGAATACAAGTCTCTCCTTAGATTTCATTATGATATAAAATGGTTCGATGAGGGATAAATGACATATCATTTAAATGTCAATTAATCCTTTCTAGTGTCATCCTTTCTCTACCTTTCGATTTGCGAGATGTTGAACCTGTTAAGAAGCAAAAACCAACAAAGAGAGAGAGAAATGATATATATATTCCAATGAATCCTATGCATAAGATCATGGAGTTATACAATAAAAATGGAGACACTTTTATAGGGAAGAAATGTATTACTACATTATATTGATGAAAGTGGAGAATAAAACCTATGCCTTGATGTTGCAATGTCCCTTCCAATGGTCCTTTACTTGAACACACACACCTTTTCTCCAATGCTTTTGATGACGAGTATTCACAACATGACTTGTAAAGATAAAGAAAACCTATCACAAGTACAATATTCAATAGAATTATTCATGCATAAGAAATCCTAGCCTTTCCCATGAGAGATCCCTCTTTATATAGAGTGAATAGGGATGGATGAGGAGATTAGGATGATCCCACTAAATCAGAGAAGTGAGTAAGATCCAAACAGATTGGAGGCCACCTCATCTTCTAGAAGATTCCATTCTAGAACTTTCGAGAATTTCACCGTGTTCCCTTGTTTGAGCATCGTCGCACCCTAAGAATAGGCAGCCTGTGGTGATGTCACATTCCATTTTGGTGTAGCATGCAATGATTAAGAATTGTTGCACCCCAAGCATTTAGCAAGGTGTAACGATCTCCTTTGATATGTTTCTTAAGAAAAGAAAGATGATTCAATTTCTCATGGAGAATGTCTCATTTCTTTAGTAGCTCCAGGGAACATAGGAGTAAGGCATACACATATCGTCAGTTGACCACAAGGTGACCAAAATAATGTATAAGATAATTTCCCCCGAAGTATGAAGAGGGAACATGTGACAATTGAAATACTTTGTAGAATGTGTGTCGAGTACAAGGATAACATCGGTCGGGAACTTGCAAACAATCAAGCATCTCCATAATAATATACCATTTTCTGAGGTAGGAATTCCCATACTCAGACTACTAGTGACTCTAATTATAAGTATCAGGTGATTCATGGCCACCAAACATACATTGTGGATCCATGTCATCATGATTTAACATATCCACAAGAAATACACTATGGATCTCTGTTCTAAAAACTCAAATTTGGACATAGCCATGAGACAGACACGATGGATCTATGTGCCAATAAAAACTTATGAATACTCCATCGAAACATGGACTGATATGGAAATATTCAGGGTCTTCATTTCCATCACCCCGATGTACGAATCTATCCATGTGATTATAGGTTTTGAGATCGAACATGGTAGAAACCACTTGATTACCAGTCATTAATGGATACCATTAACAAGTGCGAGGGAAATCATCATTGACGTTAATCACCCCCAAGTTACTCTAGTACAATCCAACGAATGTGAATTAATGATTTGAAGTCGAACATTCGATGGAATATTCCAATCAGAGGCCAATGATGTGAACCCACTATTGAAAATGAGGAAACCTGCCATTAAGGCATGTAGGTTCCAAGGTACTAAATTATTTCTAAGTATAATTCTTGGATAATGATTTCAATTCGATAGGAAAAGAATCATCACATGAGGGACTTAATGTATCCCCCATCAATGACACGAAATATGTAACAGATTTGAGGTAGATCAGAGTATAAAGTGATTCAAAACTAACTAAGGGAAGGCCGACATGGTAATATTTTGAGGATTACAGATGGTCAACTAGATAGAAGGATTGTTTAGGTTGAACTTCTCTTGAACATATGAACGACACGAAAATTGTATTCACAACATTGACTCAAGGAGGACCCAACATACAAACTTTTGGATGGTTGAATGAGAGAAAAATTTATTTCCCAACCCAGATGCAATGAGAAAGAGGGGTGTTATATTCAGGAGTAACTTACTGCTAGTAACATAGATACATATATAAATTTCTTTCCCAATTCCCCCCCAACATTTCTGGCGAGTACCTCTTTATTTTTACGTAAGATTGAGGAGGATAACATATGCTTGTAATGTAATATCATCCTTGAGATGAATCCCTCGGAGTATTTTTAACAAAATCTAGGATGGAGTGGTTCGGTCCCATATGGGTCTTTCGATGCTTGGTTTACAAGTCCAAAGAAAGAAAACTCAATGGTTTTTCCTGTTTAGAGAGTCTAAAAAACACTTAAAGAAAACTCCAAAATGTCCTTTTTCGTAAATTAGTCTGACGAGACCGAAAAAAAGATAATCTACCACTCATTAGACGTTTTCTTCAAATACTTTTACGAGCGTGAAAAGAACAAGGTCGCTCGACTATATTTTCATGTTTAGGGAGCTTGAAAAGAGCTTAAAGGAGACTCCATGGGGTTCGTTTTTTGTAGTGCAATTACGAGTCCAAAAAAGAGATAAAATTTTACTTGATTACATTCTCATAGTTTCACGAGTGTGAGAAAGAATAAAGACCATGCTCGGAGTTTTTCCTGAAAAACCCTAAAAGTATATATATACATCATAAAAGCACGCAAAACATGACCAAAAAGGAGTGATCCATATCAAAAGTTCATTCGTCAGATATCTCAACTTGTAATACTGACACTTTGCAAAGTTCATTAGGTTTGTGACATAGGTGAAAATATTTAAAAATTAATTTAATTTGAAATTAAAATGGTAAAAGTAAATAAAATAGGTCAAAACTAGTTCATTTACCATTTCATTTTCATTTTCACCAAACTAGTGCCAAAAACCCTCTTTTTCTTCTAATTTTCAAGTGACGATTTGGGAGCACCCAGTGGACGATTTATCGATCCTTTTTTGTGAGGTAGGTGTTCTTCCTCCCCTCTCTCTTTTCATGGTAAATTGTTCCATTTTTAATTGTTAAATTTTGAGTTTATGGGTAATTTTCCAAGGGAGATTGCGCCATCAGATCGTCACAGGCCCTCCCTATCATGAAATGTGACGATCCTAGATTGTCGCAGGGGGTTAAATGTTGGGGTGAAATGACGCTACATTGTGGGGAATTCTTCCCCTACGATGACCGCAACTCAAAAATTCAAAAGAGAGAGAGAGAGAGAGCTAAGAAAAATCCCAATTTTTGAATTTTTGGTGAACTAAACCATATTTTATTATTGTTTGAGAGATTTTCATTGGTCATCATTATTGAATGGAGGGAAATAGAGAATGAGGAGGAATATTACTTTTCTGGGAATGATCTGGGCACTTTCATGGAACTCTGGAAGTGTGGCTTGCTAAAGTTTTTCAAAGTGCAGGGAATGGGGGCCCAATTGATGTTATTGGAACACTTAGTCTGTATGTGGGGCGTTATTGAGAAAGAATTTCATGTTGGGGTGCATACACTCACCCTAGAGATCAATTACATCTACTTCTTGACTGGGTTATCTCATCATGTCTCTTGATTGTCACTATCGAGAAACAAATGCGGTGGTGAACCCATGGATTATTATGTAGCACATAAATACATAGCTGGTATAGATAAACATAGTGGTAAATTTTCAATAAATGATGTTCAATACTTACCTTTGAGGACCATTATCTATATTATTACTCATATGGCAGGGAGTGAAACTCCTCATATGGCCTTACAGGTCCATTTTCAGTATGCTATTGAGTGTATGGAGCCTCGAGTCTTCAACTGGTGTGAGGGCCTCCTAAAAAACATGAAGAGACAATTAACAAATTTTAGGACCGGTTGATTGAAAAAATTCAGGTATGGATCTATTTTGGTATCCTTATTCCTAGAGAGGGTCCCCATTTTTCACCTACAACATGTGGAATGGGGAATAACCACTCCACAGGATCATCGAATGAAGAGATGGGTAGACTCGATGGCACGTCATGGTGGTGTGCCAATCGTTACATATGGTCCATATTTCTTCTAGTGGCTAAGGGACCAACTTGTCATCATTGAGGACTATACATATGCCACGATTGACTTCCATGGAGATCCCGACTTGCAATTACCTGAGGGTTCTCAGTGGGGAGAGATAGGTAAAAATAATTTTCTCATTATATGTTGTTTTTGGTATTTTAATTAAGAATTTTTTTTTTGTTATGTATCCGAGACTAATCAAGTGCTCTCAACAATGTAGATGTGGTGCGTTTCAGGACTCCAAAATCATCTCCTTTCCATATACGTGGAGAGATAGGTTCAGTGGTAGGTCAAGGGGTAGAAGTTGAGGATCTCAAGAAGATCCAAAACAATCTTGAAGGATTGACCATGAACATCCCTAAAATCACCATGGACGAGTTACATTGACGCTACTAATGCCATACAGTTGTCGTGTCAGCATCCATTGGTCAACTAATCCATCGTGTAGCACGAGAAGTCATTTGTTATAGCGATAAGAATCCTTGATGCATATGTATATGAAGCCATGTGCTTCACCATTTTGGTCTCGGGACACACACTTTTGTAACTTTTGACATTATAACATAAAACTTGTACTGACTTACTTTTCTTTATATGTGCATGTTTGTATTTATAAATGGCACAAATGTCTATCTGAAACATAATTAGATAATACATATGTTAATGTGTTTAGATATCTAGGAATGTATTAATATTCAATGTAATCAAAATGTCTTTCCAAGAGGCGAATTCGCAAGTATACCCATAACAATGTAGGAATTCGGATGAAATAAACGTTACTCAATTGCAACACCACTAGTTGTGAATAAAGACTTACAATTAGATGACGGATTCCAAATGAAATGGAATTAGTTAATAACTCAATAACTGCACTGTATTCTACAATATTGTTAGGTTCACGACCAAGGAAAATACCATGTAGACTGATGAACTCATACATAGGTGCATAGATTGCCCATGCACCAGACACTAGATTTTGAGTACTGCAACTAGCACCATCAACAAAGCCGATATAGATTAGTGGGAATGTCGACATCTGAAAACCAAGGACAAGGCAAGGTAAGTAGTTTAAAGGCATAATAAGAAATGACAAAAAGCACACTAGAGTATGATACACTAAAATACAAAGAACTCATGCAAAAAAACTTTAAGAATAGTCCCTCTTTACGTAAATACCATTTATGGGTTCACCCAAAGGGATTTCAACGTAATCTGCCAACTCGCAAGCCCCTTTCTCCAACACTCATTTAATGATATAATGGCCACACCACATGGGCTCAAATTTACTGGCCCCCATCAAATCACAATATTGTTCTTAAAGAAGAACTAAATCGACTCCATAAAAGACACGTGGTTTGACATGTTTGTCATATTGAGCTATGACACGTTTCTTATGAATTTCTATGACTAACGAAACATTAGGGAGAGTCTCGTCTAATTGTATTAAATACAATAGACATTCTTCTTCGATTGTGGTGTTGGGGATAATTTCGACAGCTAGTTTCAGAGACGATATTTCACATTCAATCGAAAAAATGGCTTCTATACCATACACTAACTAGAAAGGCGTAAACCCTATGGTAGAGTTAAAAGATGCCTGATAGGTCCATAACGCCGAAAAAATCATTGTGTGCTAGATTGACTTGTGAATCCCTACCATCTGTCGAAGCATCATGGTTAAAACTTTGTTGATGTCTTTAACTTGGCCATTAGCCTATGGATACTAAGAGGTTGAGTTTTCATGCCATATACCCAACTTATCGGTAAGCTCAAACATCATGGAATTTCAAAAATGGTTGCCATGGTCGGTGACAATGGCTTGAGGGACACCAAACCTAGTGACAATATGATTGAATATAAACAATGCTACAATTTTCCCAGTGTTATCAAATGTAGGCATTGCCTCGGCCCATTTAGTGAAATAATCCACAACTACAATGATATAACCATGCCCCCCAACTGAGTGAGGGTTACATGTGATGAAGTCAATGCCCCATTTAGTTAATGGACCGAAAAAAACTACAGGATAAAGAGGAGAAGGATGTGATTGAATCTTAGTGTTATATGTTTGACAAGCGTGGAATTTCTGAACTGTTATAATGCAATCCTTAAACAACGAAGACCAAAAGTAACCAGCTCGTAAGATATTTTGGGCAGTGGCATACCTAGAGATATGACCGCCATAGGCTCCAAAATGACAATCATTTAAACTTTTCTCGGCTTCATCATAAGTTAGACATCATCGAAATATGGAATCAATACCACGGCGGTAAAGGGTATCACCAAGGATAATATATTGATGAGCTTGATACCTAAACGACGACAATCGGTATGAGAAATATCATGCTAGAAAGTTTGGGTTTGGAGATAAATGATAATGTCTCCATACCAGATATCGTATGAACTGATTAGAAAGAGAGACTCATCAGGAAAAGAATATTTTTCCACAATTTTTTCTGAGTGGAGGGAAGGTCACATATCAACCCAACAAAGACAAAATATTTCTTTGACCTGGCTTTCTGAAACTCAAAATCAAACTCGTGGAGAATCACTATCCATTTGGAGTATTTTCCCTCTAGAAATTGGTGTGTGAGGATATGTTGCATAGGGTTGCAATAAGAAATAACTATGGTTTTGCACAATAAGATATAATGACAAAAACGTTGAACAACTTGGAAAACTCCCAATTCCAATTTATCCACATGCATATAATTGATTTTGGTGGTCGTAAGACTCTGACTTAAATAGTAAATAACTTGTTCATCGTGCGAATTATCCTCTTGGATAAGAACCGTGGCTATGGTACAATATGAAACATCCAAGTATAAGAAATAATCTCAACTATAATCGGGGGAAAATAAGAGTGGTGTATGGTTTAATGCAAGTTTCAAAGCTTCAAAATATTTATTGGTAGTGTTGTCACATACAAAGTCATGACCCTTCTTAAGAAGTCGAGCGAAAACTTTTGTTAGTTCGGCATAATTGGGAATGAATTGGCGTAAAAAGTTTTCCTTCCCTTGCAAACTTTGGAGTTGGCATAATGTAGAAGGAAAAGGAAAATTGATAATAGCTTCAACCTTCAAAGGACTCACCCTAATCTCATGTGTAGAAACAATAAAGCCGAGAATTCGTCCAGAATCCACACAAAAAATGAATTTATGTGGATTCAATCATATGCAGTAATATCAACATCATAGGAAAATGGCTTGTAAGTGTGTCGGGTGATCTTGACGACGCATGGAATGCATCAGTAGGTTAGCTAGGTAAGGTTGTACAATATTCTTAATATCATAAAAAGAATAAAACATAGTGCGTTGAAAATTTTCACAAGCATTCTTCAGACCGAAAGGGATTTTACGGTATGCGAAGGTACCCCAAGGGAAAATAAAAGTATTCTTATGTTGATCCTGGGGTAAAATATTGATTTCATAATAGCCAGAGAAACCATCCATCAGAGTGAAGATTTCACTACTGACACAATCGTCAATGATTTGGTAGACAAAAGGGGTTGGATAATTATCTTTGGAACAAGCGTTGTTAATATCTCTATAATCAACAAAAACAAGGATCGTTCCTTGTTTCTTTGTAATGGGAACAATATTGGACACCCAATCAGTCAATGCTACAGGGTAGACAAAACTACCTTTAAGAAGTTTTTCAACTTCGAGTTTGATTGCAACAACTTTTCATGGATGAACTGGGCGAAGTCTTTGTCAAACGGATTTAGTGTCAAGGTATGTCTTGATTTCATGTACAAAAATATCTGGATCAATTCCAGGCATTTCTTCATAACTCCATGCAAAAACGTCACAGAATTCATGGAAAAGGGCCTTGTAAGTTTGGATCTCATCAAGATAACATGAGCCACCTATATGAACATTTTCCACAATTCCAGGCTTAATCGAAATATCTAGAGGGATGGTAGGTGAAATATTTCATAAGTTCCCTTCATACAAAATATCATGTGTTGGTTCAGAAACCGGGGGAAAATTAATGACTGTAGAAGGATTCAAAATTCATGGTAACTCATGATAGTCTCGGGTTCAAGGAAGAGGATAGAAAGATGATGCCCATCATCCCATGGAGTGTCTTCCATGGACATAACTGTCATGATCATTTGATCGGTGTGAAATACCATGTGAAACAGATCAGGAGACATATCTAAGAGAGAATGAGGAGAAGGAGTTGTCAATTTAATAATTTGATAGGCCAATTCCACTGGACTTAAAGGAATTTGGTTAGCATAATGAAGACATTCGTCCAAGCTAGGTACTATCCAAGGGTCATAGGACTCAGGGGTTTCGCCAACACTAGTTGAAATCACGTTAATAGAAGCAACAAAAGGAGGAGGAAAATCGGGTGGTGGAATGGGGAAAGTACCCATTAATGATGAATCCTTTAAAAGACCCACAACAACATTCTTATAACTAGGAGTTGTTTTCGCTATAAAAGGAACATTACTAGTGAGTGAATCAGAACTAAAAAAGGTGAGTTGATCTACTATAACCACTTTACCTTGGTGGGGGAAACATATAACACGGAAAATAGTAGAAACAACTATATGCATAGCATCGATCCAACTACAGCCAAGTAAAACATTGTAATCAAGAGGTGCATCAAACACCTTAACCTCAACAATAATTGCTTTTCCTTCTAATGCAATAGATAACGTAGGAAGAACACCATAAGGTTTAAAAACTGTAACATTAAAGGTTGTTAAAGTGTTGTGTGACTAGATAAGGGAAGGAGAGCCAATGGATTTCCAACAAGTGACGGACATGACGCAATTCGAAGATCCTTCATCAACAATTGTTCAAAAAATATTCTTATTTTCCACAATGACTTGTATTTGAAACGATAATTGATGAGGGAGACTTGGAATGTGATATTCAAAGTCAAATATTATCAAATTCATATCAGTAGGATCGATTCCACCAATATCCTTTAACAGTTCCTTTCATTGAGTAGGACAACTTTGAAGGAATTCGAGAGTCATCAATGCAGAAGGTGCTTGTGCAATATTTTATACAATATTGTAGTTTTGAGAAGCATGTGCATGGGGGTTAAATGACGACTTACGAATGATGCCCTTAGGAGGTGGACAAAGAACTGTATCTAGACTAGGTTTTTAGAGATGAAGAGGACCATTGGGAGGTGAAGTCAATGGAGGAGGTTGAGCCAATGGAAGAGGTAAATCATCAACTTTCTCTTTAGAAGGAGAATAATCTTTGGTTCGAGTAGCAACTACAAATTTATTTTTCTTAGAGTCACCAGTACACATAAGGACATAAGATGTGGTAGAGGGAGAAGGTTGCTCATGAATAACCAATTGGGCATGTTGTTGAGAAGGAAAAGGTTGTGACAAAATGATAGGTGTAGGACGCATCTCGGTTCCTTGAAGGAACTTAGTAACCTTTGCACATCTCGGACAATATTTTGTATAATGGTCCTCACCACAAATAAGACAAGGATAACGGGGTGTTTTCTTTTTGTTATCATCAGAAGGTTGAGTCTTGGGTTTATCAGATTGTTGATTATTAGTTTTATCCTCTTTATTCTTACCCTTCCCTTTATTTTTATTTTGATATTTACCGTTAGGTGTAGATTGAACTGTATTGACCTCATAGGTTTTAGTGAGAGAGGGAGTCAGAGGAGTAGCATTTTGTACATTAGCAGTATATTTGGGATTGGAATGATTGGCATGTTTGGACTGAGTGTCAGCATGAAAAGTTCCAATCACACCATCAACAACGTGAGAATCTACTAGAGGCGTTGGGGTTGGATTTGTAGACAGGCGAGGAGCATCAGGGATTAAGTCATATAACGTGCTCTTTTGAGAATAAACGAGATCCAAGTATTGACCATGACTAATCACTTGCTCTTCAATGATGACACATCACATGGAAACATCACGGGCTATAAGACTGATGAGTGATTTGGTAAACCACTCAACCCGTAATTGATCGGGAAGGGGAACTTTAATTAATTGTCGTCTCCTCCTCCACTCGTGAATATGATCTGAAATGTGAGTAGAAGAGGATTGTTTAAATGAACTCAAAATTTTGGTTCATGTCTGATATCATGTCGGTAACTATTAATGTGTTAAGAAAGCCATAGCTAAGGTGTTGAAATCATTGAATAATCCTTGTGAAAATTCAATATACCATTTGGCAATCGAACCCATAAGATTGTGTTGGAAAAGACGTAATCGGATGGATTCATCCATCAATGAGTTGTATGAACACCAAAAATGAAATGTCATGACATGATTTTTTGGGTCTTCTCTCGATCGACCGTCAAACTTAGGAATGTATGATGGTAATTTGGCAGGTACAACTGACCAATAAGGAGAATGCAAAACATGATCATTCAAAATCATAGATAAATCTGATAAATTCAAAGTAGCTAGAAATGATAATTCTTTGTTCACTTGAGGAAAGTGGTAATTTTGGGGAGGCAATCATGCAGTTATACCAGTAGGACCATAAGAATTATGTAAATAGGTAGAAAATCCTATCAAATTAGGTTATGTATGGTTTTGAGTCAAATAGCCAACATGTGTTGGTTGATTTGGCATGCTACCTTGGAAAGGAGCATTATATTGAAAATATTGACCCCAGGTAGGATTTACAGAGCCTGGACAAGGTTGCCTGGGATTAGAGGGTACAAAAGAATTTAATTGAGGATTCCACCCCCATGGATTTGTTGATTTCCTTGGAAAGGAAAATTCCAAGGTTGTGTTTGTAATCCATGTATATGTTGCCCATAAACTGGGTTATGACCCCCAGCTTGGGGTTTCTCCCCAACTTGAGGTTTACCTCCAATAGGAAGTTGAAAACTAGAGGTGACAGAATGAATTATGCCTCCAAGATTATTGGAGCTACTTGGTCCAGGACAATTATATCCTCCAGGTGGTGGAAGAATGATAGGCCCTTCATATGGAACCTAGGTAGGTGTGAGAACAAAACCGCTAGCATCATTATACCTAGGTGGAGAAAAAAGATTAGGTCCTCCAGATGGACCCTAGGTAGGATTAGCAATAGAACTATTAAGAGAATTATAACAAGGTGGAAGTGATGGATGGTATAAGAAGAATTCACGTTCCAATAGGATCTTTAGTTGTTATCGTACTTCTAGTATAAACAGGTGTAACTTGTGGGACTGTGATAGAGATAGTGAGATGGAGAGGAAGGATTGTATGAGTACCAACCAACAACGGGTCTGAGCCCATAACAACATTACTTTTCATTCCATTAAAATTATCTAAATGTACTGTGTAAGAAGTGGAAGTAATAGGTGTATGTGATGACATAGGATGGTTTGGACTCATTCCTAGTTTAACAAGAATATCATGTCCCGAGGAAATCCTCCAAAAAGAATGGGTGGGGACTCGAATAGGATTAAAAATTCTAGAAGTATGAACAAGAGTTCTAAATGATTCACTCTAAACTGGTGGATCATCCACATCGGACTATATGTAAGGTCTAGAAGGTATTCTAGCATAATCTTCAACAACAACGTCTCTCGAAGACTTTATTCGGAGCAAAATTGGATCTTATATAACATTCAATAACGGATTTATAGGAACTGATTATTCTACCAATGGAGTAGAACTCTCGATCTCAGAGGACACATCATTATTGACTACTCCTTCAATAGAAGGACCCTCTGGTGAATTAGGAATTAGGGGGGCGTATTCTTCCGGTTCTTCCGAAGGAAACCCCTACATCCTATGTGAACGGTGAGGGCCGATGTTGGCCGCACCCAAAAAGCAATAAAAAATATCTATGGCCAACTAGATAAATAAAAAACACTTCACTAATAAAATATAGATATCAAGCACGCAAACGAACCTTCTTATTTTGAAATCACTAGTTGGTGATGAAATCCAACGTCGTGAGATCAAGAAAAGAATGGATTGGGATAAAGTAGGTGAAAAATTTACGTTGACAACCTGGTTAATGGACTTACACCCTAGTGCAAGATCCCACACATAATTGTGGGTATACCCTCCAAGGCGTTCGAGTGATTTTGGCCAGTGTCGATTCTAGGTACCATGAATACTTTCCCCTCCACATTCACCTCATGTAAATACCCTAAAGAGATAGGATACTAAGGTTACCAATTACGACAATGATGCTTGATGAAGTAGTCAACAGTCTGATACACGCGCAAGGGCAGGGTATCTAAGCCCGAAATCACCTCGAGAAGGTTCGCACAGGTTTTTCTTCTAAAGTGACCCCTAATAATGCATGCAATATCTACACTAATACCAACAAAGAAGGGTGAGAAACTCTGTCAGCCCTAATGCGACCTCGTGATTGACCCTTGTGTTAGAAGGGCTTCCCAGGAAAAAATGTAGCAAGTGGATTTAACTCTCCCTGTCATAAGATACTATTATTTTTTTTTATGCTTTGGAGAATATTCCTCACAACCTATTCGAAATTTCTATCCCTAGCTAATGTTGGTGTATAAGATTTCTAGAAAATAAAAGTTACTAGATAGATTTTTAAATTACGTTGAATTTTAATGGTTGTTTCTTAACTCAAAAAGGAAGCGGAGATGAAACTGATCAAGTATTTTTACCTTGACTCAACAATATGCAAAGAGAGATGAGATGCAATATTTTCATTCAATGAACTCCAATTACATAAGGGATAAGGCTTTCTTTTTCCAGAATACAACAAGTTCCAAAACACAATTTCTTCAATATTTGAATGATCTTGATGCTAAACAATCAAATCTATCAAATTTTCCAATTTTCTCTTTTTAAAGAAATATAATGCAAACATTTCTTATAACCACTACCAATATAAAAACACTCACGACGCAATTTCCCAAACGTAACTCATAATGCAACCAAAAATGTAAAAGTAAGAAAACTTATTTGTCTAATGAAATAAAAAATCATTTTCAAATAAAAAACAATCCAAAACTCAAAAAAGAGATCAATAACAACTTATCTAGCAAGCACCCAAGGATGAAGCCTCAAGATTATATCCTTGCAGCAAGAAGTGAAAGATAAAAATTATGAAGATTAGGAAAAATATTCTCAACACTTTAAAAACAATCAAATTCAGGCCAAAAGATGCAAACCAATCTGTGAATAATCGCTCAACATGACCAAAAATTGATCCAAAGAAATGATAAAAAATGTGGGCAAAGAGGAAAAATCGATTGTCACTCCAAAAACAATATCTACAGGAATCGTCGTAGGCTGCAGAAGAGCACAGTGCAACGATCAAGGATCATCGCAGGAAGTGAGAAATACACAGTGTGACATCATCGCCCTGGTTTTCATAGGCAGGATGTGACGATGAATTAAAATAAGGGCGAAATGAATAGAGGATAGAGTTACTTAATGAATTTTGAGGACCAAGGAGTCAACATGGATCACCCAATGAATCAGAGAATGAAATTAACCAAAAGCAGGCAAGCTAAAAGAAAAAAATGAAGAAAAATCCAAAAGAGGACAATCACCAGTATGGTCACCAATTTTGTTATCGGACAAAAGCTAATCTCCCTAATTTCAACAAGAAATTAGAACAAAACAGAGAAGAATACAAGTCTCTGCTTAGATTTCATTGTGATATAAACTGGTTTGATGAGGGATAAAAGACATATTGTTTAAATGTCGTTTGATCCTCGCTAGTTTCGTTCTTGCTCTATCTTTAGATTTGTGAGATTTTGAACCTGATAAGAATAACAAACCAACAAACAGAGAGATGAACGATATATATATTCCAATGAAGCATATTCATAAGATCAGGGAGTTATACAATAAAAATTGAGACATTTTTATAGGGAAGAAATGTATTACTGCATTATATTGATTAAAGTGGATAATATAACCTATGCCTTGATGTTGCAAAGTCCCTTCCAATGGTCCTTTGCTTCAACACACGCACGTTTTCTCCAATTATTTTGATGAAGAGTATTCACAACCTAACTTGGAAAGCTAAAGAAAAGCTATCACAAGTAAAATCTTCAGTAGAATTCTTCAGGCATAAGCAAGTCTAGCCTTTCCCATCAGAGATCCCTCTTTATACAGAGTGAAGAGGGATGGATGAGGATATTAGGATGATCCCACTAAATCAGAGAAGTGAGTAAGATCTAAACTGATCGGAGGTCACCTCATCTTCCAGAAGATTCCATTCTAGAAATTTCGAGAATTTCACCTTTTTCCCCTGTTTGTGAATTGTCGCACCCTAAGCACATGCATCCTGCACTAACTTCACAGTCCATTTTGGTGCATCATGTGGAAATCATTCATTGTCGCACCCCAATCATTTAGCAGGGTGCAATGATCTCCTTTGATAGGTTTTTTAAGAAAAGAAAGATGATTCAATTTCTCATGGAGAAAGTATCATTTCTTTAGTAGCTCCAGAGAAAAGAGGAGTAAATCATACACATATCATCAGTTTACCACAGGGTGACCAAAATAATGTGTAACACTTGGGTTCTTGGCCTAGGGTGACTGAGGGAGAAGGTGGACGAGGGATAGAATTTCTGAGGGGAAAAGAGGGGAACCATATGGGGGAGGGGGGGGATGTAGGAAGCAAGGGACGAAGGCATGGGGAGAGGGGAAGAGGAACCATATTCTCAAGTAAATTTGTATAAGTAAAAGGGGGAGAGGAAATAATAGAATCACCCAAAGAAGTCAACCACTCCGCCTCATAGGGAACCTTAGCACCAACTACGGGAGACGAAAAATGATCGCTAGAGGGATCACTTTCCTAAAATTGAGCCATCTAAATCCTTTTTTCTATACTTGAATTGGCTTTCCTCAGAAAGGAGAATATATTTTACATTGTTCTTGAAGATTCCCAAGTTTGCGACAGTTAAAGCGGCATAAGGGAAGCATCCAATAATCCACCCTCTGCCTCCATTTTAAATCACTACAAATCAAATCCAACTCATCGACCAAACCTTTCCAAAGTTAAACTTATATTTTCACCCAAGCCCATTGCTTGGAAATTTTGCATTCCCATGTTGATTCAAGCCCAACAAAAATACCCAGTTTGACCCGATAGCTTCCAAGGATTCCTTGTTCCAAAAGGAAAATGGAAGACTCGATAGAATCACCCATGCCTTAACAATAGAAACTGGCACCCTAGATGGGTCAAAATCGATCGACCAACATTTAAGGGTCATCCCTAACTGACCCCAACTCCACTTATTATATATGATGGAATGACAATTTGATTCTAACCTAAGAATAAAGACCAACCACCCTCAAACTAGCACATGGAAAGTCGGAGAGTATCCCATCAATGGGAGCCATTTTTGTCTTATCCAATTGGAAATATCCCCTTATTTGGAAAATTTTCTATAGAACCTTCCCATAATACATTTTCCAACCATATTGGGAATATCATCAATGTACAGGTCTTTCCTGACTACCGTCTCAACTCTACATAGGTGAGGACGGATATTTTTCTTGAAATTGGAAAAAGGAAATTTGAATCCTTCCATCTGAGTGTTGAATTCCTTAGTAGTGACTGATCGAACAACCTGTAGAAGATATTTTCTAGATGATAAAGGAGGAAGGAAAGGAAAGGAACTTGATCATTGCAGAGGGGGAGATGATTCATTAAGGGCTATGAAAATTGGAGGACAAAATTCGGGAGAGTTAATTGATTGTTGTTGTCTAGACAAAGCTAAATCCTAACGAAAGAACATGTCATCAATATGAGTAAAGTTTCTTTGATGTAGAAAATATAGCCCCAATGTATGGTTGACCTCATAATCCATTAAGTCCTTCTTTATGGATCCCATTGCCACATGGAGCACTGGAAAATGAGCACAAATAAATAAAACGAGAATGGAAACTGGAAAAAATCTCATCGGGAGAGGAGTACTACGAAGGAAGGGATTAGAGGTGACCTATCAGCGAGCCTAGTAACCTAGGCTAGTGACAAAAAAATATCCTTGGGCATGCATCCTAGTGAGGTGAAGAGACTGTAGAGCCAGACTCAAGTAGGCATCCAAAGTTTTTTAGTGTACTATTTTAATATACACACCAAAATATTATTTTGTAAAAGTATTTCATAATTTATAAACCTGATGATTCTTGGTATTTTTTTTATAGAACATGGCCAACATAAGTTCATGGAAAAGAACTTATTATAAAATCGAGCACGATGGTATCTCATCCCAACAAGAGAACAAGGACAGTTCTTTAAGTTTTATTAAAACTTTGATATATTCAAATTATCTATAGGTTTAAATTAATGATGTGTATTGGTTAAGGTGTGTCATGCAGAGAAAAAACTTGAAGAAAATCGATAAGATTGTTCACAATCTGAGAGCAAAAGAACATAAAATATTTTTGGAAATGTTGCAAAAAAAAGAACTAGGTGGATCAAAAGGTAATAAACATGAATTTTTTCTTTGACATTTTACTAAAAATGAATTTCTTAACATTAATCACTAAAATGTTTAAAACACTCAATTTCACAACTTTTTAATGTTGTATAGGGACTGATAGCGAGGGAATGGAACTTCATCCTAAGAAGATAAAAATTATGAAAGATGTAAATGATGATGAATTTTTCCTCAATTAATTTTGAATGGTGTTGGAAGTTAACAAGAGGGGGGATTCTTTTACAAAACTATGAGGAATATATTGGAAAGAACATATACATGTAATTTCCACTTACAATACAAAAATCAACCCAATGACTCCAAGAATAAGTTTATATATAGAGTAAAAGAATCATTTCTGGGGAAATGATCAATGCGACCTGTGAGGCTTGCAATAGAAAAAAATTATAAGAACAAATAAGAATCATTTAAAAATTATTATTACTAAACATGTTTTTCTATAATATGTACCAAAAAATACCAAATTAATTTTTTTTTCTATATTTACTTTCATGTCGATTTAAAAAATATATATTGTGCTTTTCATTTTTTAGGAAGATTATAAAAATTCCAAGGGACAAACGAGGGGACATCCAATCAATGTCAGTAGGGATGTCTAAAAAAATTGTACAAGGAGATAAAAGAAATGAACATAATTGCATCACAGGAGAATTCATCCGAACAACAACAAACATCAAGGGTATGTAGTCATTGATTTATTATTTTATGTACATTGAATTTAATTATAGCATGGAATACTAATTTTCAATTGTTTTGTTGCAGAAAAAATGGAACCCATTTTGCACATAACATAGGACAATGAGGAAAAAAAAGGTTGATCACAAAGTTTGTGAGTACTTACATTTTCTTCCTTACTTAAGATTTAATATTTGTTGTGATCTTTATATTTAAATAATTAATGTACATTCATCCATGGATGTATTATAATAGGTGTTAACATATAAAGAAGATTCAAGTGAAAATTTGGTCGACTTTGTCTTAAGTATGGGTTGTAAGCATATGTTTTTTTTTTTTAAGTAAAAAAGGATAGGACCTGTTATATTATCATTATCAAGTTGCAATGACTGATTACGAGGCCAGTTGTCCCACCTAAATAGGAAACCGAAACAGTTGGGCATCCTGTGCCATGTCTTTCCCAGTAAACAAAATTAACAGAGTTTCGCCCTGCCCGAAGGAAACTAGGACTGCCACCCATTAAGTTTAAAATGTATGCCATAAACTAGTTACAAAATAACTAAGATCTAATTGGGCCAAAGCCTGGTTCGGAAACAGAAAAAGAAAAATTCTAACCAAGAACATCATTGAACCTCTTAGTCGGTGCGCTCGTCCTTGTCCCCGTGCTTTCTCCATCCTGTTGGAAGCACGTAGGCCTGCGCGCATGTTGGGCATTACCGTTTTGCAAGAGTTATGGAATGAGTCGCGAATAGCATGTCGAGTCGTTGATCAATTCGGGCGAGGCGAAAGACCTGGTTGTCCAACAGACTCCTCAGATCAAAGATGAGAGCGAGGTACCCCGAGTCGGTGAAGAGTTGTTGGTCCTGCCAATGGCTGTCGACGGAGGCTAGGTGAATGGGCCATGTTTCTCCCTCACTTGCATGTACCGGTCGGTTGGAAAGTTGGGTCACTGCCTCCATAGGTGCACCAGGGGGTGAGTCTCTGTTTCCCTGGGTGCGGGATGGGGTCTCTTCTTCTACATAACAAGTGGTGAAATTCTCCATTGGTCTATTGGCTCTGGGACCAAGCAGATTTCCCGAAGGCGGAAGCTTGTCGTCTAAGCCGAAATCTGTGGGTCGATTCCAATTGTTCGGGACTATGAACAGAGGGATCTTGGGATAGCTCTGCGTGGCATATTCCAAGGCAATCTCTTACATGTACGCCATTGGCAGCGTTCGTGGTTTCTTACGCCTTTAGAGGGATGCCATGGCTAACGCCTGCTCAAATTTCTTCTATATTTGGCGTCGAGATTCGGCTGTGTACTAAGCGGCACCCCTGCACGGTTTGCCTCTTTCTCTGGGCATGGTGGAGACCCTGGAGATGACCAGGATTCCTTGCGAATGGAAGGCTCTACTCCAAAGCTTCAACGGGACCCCAAACTGCTGCTCCGGTGGAATGAACTCTGCATTCGACGCTGCGATGGGCGAATGTCGGTCTGTTCTGTCAAGGCGGGTGATAAGGAGGAGGGAAACCGCGACCGCCACAACTATTAAGGCTTGTTGTTGAGTGTGCTAGTGCACTGTACCGATCACTTGCACGAAGGGGCTCATTTCCTAGGTTTGGTTGTGCAGATTCATACTCGGTTAATGATTGAGGGGATGGTCGTTGATGGATGCATTAATGCTGCATCCCAGCGTTGTCCCGCATGGCTCCATTTTGTGATGTGGCACCCCATCCGGGGGTTGTAGATCTCTGGTGGCTAAGGGTTGGCACTGAGTGGAGATGTCTGAGTCTTCTTAGATGTGGGCCTCTCAACAGAAGTGTTCGGTTCCCATTTCGACTGCTTCATTTACTAGGCAATCCGCTATCCTGTTTGCATCTCGCTTCATGTGGGAGGGTATGATGCTAAGATGGGGTTGGAGGAGGCGGGTAAATTCCTCTAGCAATCCAGATAGTCACCAACTTGGTGAGATTTTTGAAGGGTGGCCTCCATGAAGAATCTTTGTTATTAACTTGATGACAATTTGTGAGTCCCCCTCCAAGATAATATTGTGGTGATCTTTGTCCATAGTTGCTTGGAGACCCCACAATAGTCCTGTTAGCTCTGCCACATTGTTGGTTGTTTCCCTTAGGAAGCCAACAACTAGACCAAGGATCTTTCCATTTGAATTTCTGAGTACTGCTCCATATCCTGTTGTTCCCGGGTTGCCTTTGGAGGCCCCATCAAAATTTATTTTTATGAAATTTGCTGGAGGGGGGGACCAGGTGGTTGGACTAGTCTGTTGGTTCTTGCGCGTCCTTGGTATTGGTTGATTGATTAGAATGGGCTGCCAGCTTTGAAGAATGCACTGTTCCTCTGATTTTTAGTTAAGGTCCTCTTCTTTCCATGATTTACTTTTGATTGTTTCCTTAATTAGTGAGTTGATTTTCTCCTAGGTGGCTTCCGGCGTGGAAGCTTGGAAGTGGAAAATTATCTTATTCCGTTCCTTCCAAATTTGCCAGAGAATGAATCCTGGTAGAAGATGCCAGATGTGATTCAGAAGGGGATTATTTTAAGTGATATAGTCCCAGTTCTCAATTGTGTTATTGATGTTGCTCCGATGTTGGTTGGATTTGCACATTATTTGCGCTCCTTGGTCCCAGATTTGTTGGTTGAAGTGGCATCCATTAAAAAGATGTTCTTTGGTTTCCTCTTGTTGGTAGTAGAGAATGCGGTCCAATGAAGCCTCTTTTCCTAAGGTTTTCCCAGGTTAAGGCTCGGTTGTGCACCACCAGCCATAGGAAGGTGGAAACCTTAGGCCAGAGAGCGGGGTTCCAGACTTTTCTCCATATGGGCTCCTTTTTTTTGTCTTGGTGATTACCCTGTAGGAAGTAAGCTTCTTTTATTGAGAAAGTGCCAGCTGTGGTATACCCCCACCTTAGGATGTCTGACCCTTCTCTTTTGGGTATTTTCTGGCGGTTAGCTTGAAATTGCCAGCTCTGTAGATTGAGATTTTCTGGGACTCCGAGATCTTGATTAGAGACTTTCCATTGGTGCCATTGATGTTGTTGTTCTTGAGGTTTCCAAAGGTCCTTAACCCTTAGGGAGGTATCTTGATTGAGAGCTATTTTGAGATTGGATAGCTCTTCCATTTCGTTCAGGGGTTTAAATTGTTGCCATGAGTCTTGCCAGAACATGGCGCTTTCTCCATTTCGGACCTCCCAAAAGGCATGGTTTTGGACCAACTTGCGATTTTTCCAGGCTGTGTTCTAGATATTTGAACCTTGAATTTGATTATTGTGCCTGATTAGCTGATTATCTGGTGTAAGGGGGGCATACTTTTGTTTCCACATTTGTGCCGAGGCAGCTATTGGGGTTTTTAGCCATCGCCACCAGATTTTGGCTCCCATTACTTGATTGAGTTTCCCCGGATCCCAGAGTCCCAATCCTCCTTGGATTTTTGGCGTACAGAGTCTATCCCAATTTACTAGAGCCCATTTCTTGTTAGGTTGGTGACCATGCCAGAGGAAGTTTTGCCGGAGCTTTCTAATGGCTCTGATAACTTGTTTAGGAGCAGCAAGGGTTGTGAAGAGATAGGTAGGTAGGGCTTGCAAAATGGACTTGAGGAGGACCAGCCGAGAAGAAATATTGAGGGGTCTGAAGGTCCAATTGCTTAGCCTGTTGGAGATGGAAAGGAGAAGGCTATCCCAGGAAATGGATCTCGCAGCCGCGTCCGTGAGGGGATTGCCTAGATAGTTGGATGGAAGGGAGCTTCTGGGTATTCATAGAAGTCTAGAAATATGGATTTGAACAGAAGTTGGTGTATTAAAAAAGTAGAGTTTGGATTTGTCTAAGTTGAGGGACATGCCTGAGGCTTCAGTGAAGTCAGAGAGGATGGAGTTAAGCTAGTTGGCCTCCCGAACCATTGGGGAGTTCAGAAGGAGGGTGTCATCAACAAATTGACTATGAGAGGGTGTTGGCTGAATGTTATGTAGTGGCAGGCCTTTGAGAGAGCTATCGGTGGTTGCTTCCTTGATATATCTTCCCAAGCCTTCCACCATAAGTACAAACAAGAAGGGCGAGAGGGGGTCCCCTTTCCTGATGCCCCTGGAAGGTGAAAAAGGTTTGGATAGAACCCCATTTACTAGGATGGAGAAAAAGGCTGAGGAGGTGAGATTTAGGATCCAGTTCACCCAACACTGATCGAATCCAAAAGATTCTAAGACAACTTGAAGGTATTTCCAGCTGGCTCTGTCGAAATATTTTGAAAGGTCAAGTTTGATTAGCATACCTGGGGTCCTTGAAGTCTTGAGGGAGTGGATGACCTCGTGAGCCAGGATGATGATATCCATGATTTGTCTTCCTTCTACATACCCTGCATGTTCCTTGGAGATGACATGTGTCAAAATGGGTTTGAGTCGATTGGCTACCACCTTCATTATGATTTTGTAGATAAAATTGCAGAGGGCGATGGGTCTGAACTTTTTAGGGTTTGTGAATCTTTCTTCTTTCGGAATGAGGGTGAGAAAGGTGGTGTTGAGAGCCTGTAGGACTAGGCCTGATGCTCTCAATTCCTCTACTACCTCCCATACTTATTTCCTGACCAGGTCCTAGCAGTGGTGGAAAAAATCAGTGGTGAACCCATACGGGCCTGGGGCCTTTCCTGGAGGCATGGTTTTTACTTCTTGATCCACTTCCTCTTGGTTGATGGGCCATGTTAATGCAGCATTTTGCTTAGAGGTTACCAGTGAGGGTATGTGTCTGGTGACTCTTTGGGTGGTTTCCATTCTATCCTCTTCATTTCCGTTAGAAGGTCTTGGTAGTAATTGATTAGCTCAACCTCAATTTTAGATTTTTCTCTGACTGGGTTGCCCTGGCTGTCCTCTAAGTGGGTGATTCTATTGACGTGGTGTCGGTGCATCATAGCTCTGTGGAAGAATTTTGTGTTCTTTTCCCCTTCCTTGAGCCATTGTACACTGGATTTTTGCTTCCATATAACTTCCTCTTGCTTTCTTCTATCTTCTAATTGTTCTTGGATCTTTGCCTCCTCTCTCATTAGTTCAGTGGTTCTGGATCCGGAAATGAAGGTTTTTTGTATCTCTGCCAGCTTGCTCTCTATGTTTTGTATGCTTTGAAGTATATTTACAAAGTTGTTCTTGTTCCATTGTTTCAGCAACTGCTTAAAGTTTTTGAGGTGCTACTGGAATTTATAAATGCTGGTGCCATGGTCTATTTCCGCCTGTGCCCACTAGGATTTGGCTAGCTGCTGAAAATCTGAGTGTGAGAGCCAGAATTTTTTGAAGCGAAAGGGCTTGTAATTGGGTGTCTCTCCTGTGTATAGATTAAGAGCAAGAGGCCAGTGGTCTGAGCCAGATTTTGGTAGAATAAGACTTTCCAGATAAGAGCCTGTCTCCATTAGTTCCTCAGTGACCAGGAAGCGGTCCAGTCGACAAGCAATGTGTTAATTGCCTGATCTACGATTGGACCAGGTGAAAGTGCCATTGTTATTTTCTATATCGACTAACTTTAGATGATCAATGAGAGTTTTGAACTTACCGTTGTCTTGCTCAAGTTTCTTGGTGTCGCCTGTCTTTTCCTCCAGCGACAGGATCATATTGAAGTTGCCTCCTAAGATCCAATTTTGAGTTGTCGCCAGAGTTTTGATTAGTTCGAGCCACTCCATGAGTTTGTATTTGTCTTGTTGGTTGTGGGGGATGTAGACATTAGTGATGGCTCCTTCCTGATCCGAGCCAATAACCTCGAAGTGAGTCATTATTTTACCTACAGTTGAAGAGTATTTGTTGATAGTGATATTGGATGGGTTCCAGAGGATTGCAAGGCCTCCTGAGGCTCCTGTGGAGTCTGTCGATATGGAGTTGCATTCTCGCCAGATACGTTGAAAGATGGTTTCAGCTAATGTTCCCGCGCATTTGGTTTTCTGTAACATTAGAATATATGGATTTTCTTCCTTGATACAATCTCAGAGGATCCTTTGTTTGGATCTGCCATTGAGTCCTCTAATGTTCCAAGTGATGATCTTCATCATTAAGAGGGCGGTGTTGTGTGAAGGTATCCCTCCAAAATCTTGTGGATTTGACCTGAATTTATCATGAGTTTTCCCACCTCCTTGATAAGTTGTTGCATTGTTTTTCTCCCTTGTCTTTTATTCTCATGGAGGACTCTTTTCAAACCTGAACTCGTGTCCGTGGCTATACCTAGGCGTGATGTGGATCCTGCTGAGGAATTGAGAAATACTTTATGTACCTTGCATAGTTGTTCTTCAAGAAGGGTCTGCAGGTCCTTTTGATTCAAGGCCTCCTCGAGCTTTTCTAGATCTATGCCTGCTAGAGCTCTGTCGTCTAGTTGCATTGGGGTATCCCCATCCCCATCTCCTCTTTCTTCTGTGTAGGTTTCACAACTTTGGGGAGGGGGGGAAGGATTTGGGATGTCTCCTTGAGCCTGTTGCAAATCCTTGTGTGGGTCTTGGATTTCCTCATCTTCTGGTAGCTGATTCAGAATCTCATAAGAGTTTTTGGTTGTGATTTTTTGTTTGGGATCTGGGATCTGCCTCCTTGGTGGGTTTCTCTTTTTTGCCGCAACCGTGGTGAAGCCATCTTTCTGTGTGGTGTCATTTGCTTTGGTGGCTGGTTTGATTAGAGGGCAATCTCTGAAGAGGTGGTTGTGCTCATGACATCTCCTGCAGCGAAAGGGAATGTGCTAGTAATCCAGAGTTTGTTGCCAGTCCTCATCCTGGTATTCGAGAGTCACCGCTCCAGGGAGTGCCTTGGAAATGTTCATGTAGACACAGATCCTGGCGTATGAAGTATATTTTCACTGCCTTATGGCATCTGAAGCTTTGACATACTGTCCTAGAGTGTTCCCTATGCCCATTAGAATCTCCTCCAGCCATAACTCTTGCGGTAAGGAATATAGGTGGATCCATACAAGGGCCATGGTGAAGTCTTCTTTGTCTGGGCTAAATGTTTCAGTCTAGAAACGTAAGAATAGCCCTGCTAAGTTGTAGAAGTATGGCATTTTTCAAATATCTTGTCCCTGTCTTTTGGATTGTATAGAATGATTGTGAAGAAGCCTTTGGAGCTGAGTTGAACCTTGTAGTCCCCCTTGGGGTTCCACCAGTGCTTGATCCATTTTTTGAGATCCCTCTCTGTTGGCCAGAGTCCCAGGAGCTTGCCAATGAGGCCATGCTCTCTCATAAATTGTGTGTGTTCTCCTACTATGGTTGAGCTAATGAGGTATCTTGGTGTTTTCTCCATTTGTGGTATGCATTTATCCGACTCCCATCCTCGAGGTGCCTTTGGTTGGGAGGTTCCCACTTTCATCTCCATTTCCTTCCTGAGCCCTTGTTCTCTGGACAAAAAAATTTCACGTACCTGCAGGGGTGGCTCAAATGTGGGGCATTTCGCTCTAGTACCAGAGCGGTCATTGGCGGTGATATTGCGGTATGAGGGGGGTTGCCCCCCCTCTTCTGTGCCCATTATGGCATGTGATTTGGAGTCGATTTACCTCCTCTCTTCACTAAGAAATCGTCGCGTGGATGTTCTACGTCTGGTCTGTAGCAGTCTGCGCCAAATTGAGGCTAGGGTTTCCTCAGAGCTCCGCGACCGCAACCCTCCACTTCAAAAATTTGAAGGACATGGGGGTGGGATTTGATCCACTTATGTGAGCACGGGTCACGATACCATTTAATATGGTATCTTTGGGTGGGTTGTAAGCATATGTTTAAGTACCAAGGTTTAATTGAAAAAATTGTAAGTATCTATGTTGTTAAACCTCCCTCATTTTATAATTAATGGAACAACAATAAACTTTATATTAAATATGTAAACTATACTTTTTCATGGTATATTAAACATGAAGAAAACAAAGTATGGGGTGCAACAAATATAAGAGATTTTGAGAGACAACATGTAGCATGGCTCCAAAAGAATGTGTATTGTTTATGAAATAGTTATTGCTATGGTACACTTTTTTATTTACACAATTGTGTATATTCTACTATATAAATGTACATATAATTATAATACTTTATTTCTATGTTTGTAGATAGAAACACAAAGAGGCGAAACATTCAAGAAAATATTAGGTTAAATAACCAAAGTACAATATCGCCTACAAGAGATGAAGAAATAAGGCATGTACACATCTCGAGTGATCACAACATTTCATGTGATAAATGACAATCAATATAATTAAATTTTACTACAAGTTGTATGTTTTGGAGTATTTGTCTGTGAAAATCAGAGATTTTGTTTAATGTAATCAATGTATTGTCCCAATTACATGAGGACATGTTACCAATAATTGTAACAATACCCCCAGATGGGGTGACACGTAGCTCTACGACGACAGTTGGAATAGCACTCAGCCTGGGCATAAATGTCGATGGTCGCCACCCACAACTCTGCATTAACGATGGGGGATGGCCATAGCTGTAGCCATATGATGGAGGTACTCCTCCCTCGAACGATCATTTATGCCCACAGTGCACTCGGGATGGAAGGGGTTAAGTGCGGACAGGTGACCTTGGTTTCTGGTTATTTGATTTCTTATATGCCCGGACAGAGTGGGACTGCTCCTGCCTCGACTCTGCTTTTTGCTTGGACGCTCTGGTGTAGTCCAGCATTCCTCTTGCCCTGGCTCTCTGCATTTTGACTGTATTCTGGTAAGGATTGCCTGGGTATTTTGTCTCTGTGTGTAACGAGACAGAGTCGGTTTGCTCGTGCTTTGCACCTGCAACTGCTTTCGTCCTGGTTCATCTGCCTATCCCTGCAACCGCTTTGTTCTTTCACCATGGCTAGAAAGAGAGGCAGGCCTCCCCATGGCACGGCTTGGGATGCCCATAAGGTGCAACGCCGACAGAAAGAGCAATTGGAACGCGCTTTGGCTCTGGTGACCTCCATACTTCGGAAGAAAGCTCGAGCTGAGAAATTAGCGCTGCTTGCCACCATTGCTAAGCCGGGAGCGGGCTGTAGCTGAGATGTCAAGGTAAATACACCGGGAGACTAGCAGGAGGCTGGTACTGAGGAGGAGTTTCCCACCTGTGTCGTGGTGGAAGACTCGTTCATGGAGGACCTGTCGATTGCAGAGAAGACCCGCGCCACTGAGGTGACTCACTGGGAGGAACACAGACCTATTCTGGCACAGGAAGACTATACCCCCGACTGCATTGTTGAAGAAATCCCTTGGCCAGGCGACAACAATCCCAGCATCCATGACATGCAGGAGAATGAAGCAGGAACGAAGGGTGTAGAGGTTGATGCGGAGCAGAGGGTGTTTGACGCTGGTTTTGGAGTGGCGGTGGACTCGAGGAATGTTCCCCTCAGTGACGTGGGTGGCAGTATGCATGGCTCTATCCTCTGGGCAGAGCACCTGGCTCTAGTGTTTGACCTTCGTGGCCACATGTCTGACATGGAGCATCGGGACCTTATCATGGGCCAACGCCTGGACTTGCTTCTCGATGCATATTCCAATGCTCCAGCTTAGCGGAAGTGCCCCCTCTGTGCGTAGGCATTTGCCATCCTGGCTGGGTCCACGGGGCAGACTGGCGAGGACGATAGGTCACCAGGCACTTAGGTTTTTATGCTCTCTTGGTTCCTAGTTTTATTATGTTATTGTTTTATGTGCATTTGGACTATAGACATCTGTCCTGGTTTCCTCCGGGCAGGACAGATGCTACTTTATTTCATGTTTTATCATGCTACTGCTATTTTCTCTCCACCTATGTTGGTTTCCGGTAATCGGCAACATTTTTGGTGACATCAGACCTACACCACTGTATATTTTGTCAATTTGTTTGTTAATCTAATATAGCAGGTTCCACTTTTTTATTTAAAAAAAAAAAATAAGTGTAACAATACATATTGCTTGCATTTTTATTATTGTGGACCATTATGTTGTCCCATTTTGTATGTCTATGGATCTGTTATTCATATATAATAAAAATGGTTTCTTATTTTATTGCATTGTTGAATGCTTTAAAATGTTGTGTTGTTGATTAATTAATATATGTATTATTTGCATTATTACAAAGATAATAATAATCCATTGGATAACACATTAATGCAATCATTATATCAAAACACAATAACAAAAACATAAAAAACAATATTATTATAATAATATTTGATTTTGAAATGATTAACTAAAAATTTGTAAAAAAACAATTAATTCAAATATATACAAATTGGTGCATTGTATTCTTTTGAACTCACTAAATGGTGCGCGCCATAAAATAAGCAACAGTGTATTTTTATGAGTCATACACATCGGTGTCTATTAATTACATTGAATCATAGTAATTATATATGCATTGGTGTTTAGTATCAAATATTGGCTTCGACATCTCACCTCAAATGTTTGAAATTTCACTTATTTCTAGTGCACATGGTATTATAGGCACTAACGCATACAAATTATAAAAGCACCGGTCTGCCGTAAAACAGAAAAGAATGACCAGTGCATAATAATTATATGAGCACTAGTGCGGAAAATAACAAAAAAAAACAGAACTAGTGCATAATAATTATATGAGAACCAATGTTTTTTAGGTTTATGTATGCACCAGTACATGTTACATAAACATACACTTGTGTGTGTTACCAATTAAAGCACCTAAAAAAAAACAACCTCTACCGAAATTCTTTTTTACCTCCACAAAAACCTATGGTACAAGGTGTTCTCCTTGTAGTGTATATTTCAACTTACCATTGACTACAAGTTCAATACAAGGAAGTTTGATTATCATTTCAATGAGTTTTAGAAGAATATTCTACATTTTCATGCATTCTTCCTCTCTTCATGGGTGTAGTGCAACTCCCTTTCCAAGCCTCAATAAAATAAGGCAACCTTAATAATAAAATTAGGTCGAGCCTCTTAGAAATGATACCACACACTCTAAAATATTTAAATCCACCAAGAACAATTAATAAAAGCAAAAGAATTTAATAAAAATCAATTGTAATTCATAAATGTGCCATGCAAGACCATGTGATGACTTACATAACATCTATTCCTATCAAAATTAATGAAGTACGTGACATCATGTGAGCCCCCGCTGCTTCCAATTTACATGAAAATTGATATATATATATATATATATATATATATATATATATATATATATATATAAGAGCAAGAGCCTTGGGTAACATTAAATGTTAGAGCTCCATAATCACTCAAAATCATTGATTTCATAACTCGACTTCTCAAGTTACCCAAATCTCTGCTTACTCTTATATATATATATATATATATATATATATATATATATATATATATATAACATGAGCCTTTAAGGTAAAGTGATATGTCAAGTCTATGAAATAGTTCAAAGTCATTGATTTAAATCAATAGCAAGAGGCCTCACCATCTCACGTTAGGCTTCGTTTACTCCAAAATTAATATTATACAATATATCTATTTGAATATATATAAATTGATATACATGTTAAAAAATTTCCCCATTTTGGAAATTAAATTAAAATTACCTGTAAGGTAAAAATGGAAAAAGGTGAATCACCAGTAAGAATTAAGGAATATCTCTTATAAGGTTTGATTTCCATAGAAACCTGGGGTTCTTGAATCAAGCAACAATTTTCTGAATAGATGCAGTGGATTACAACCTCGAACATCTTCATCACGCCTCCCTGGATGAGGTGGAGGGGGAGAAATTCCCCTCATACCAAAATGTGGTAGTGAGTGAACCATCATAACTCTCTAGTTCGTGGCCACCCTTCAAACCGCTACCACATTTGAAGGAACAAATGTATCATGGAGAGTTGAAAAAAGTTAAAGCAATAGAAGTTGAAGTTGAATCTCCCATCCAAAACTGAATCATGTATCAGAACCGGGAAAGTGCATTCCTCGAGCTTATGCAGCACCAAGGTATGTAGTTAACTCAGTAAGAGTAGGGGAACAAACTCAATATATGAGAGATCATGCCCAAATAGGAAGTTTCTTAGTGTTACGACCCTCATAACGAGACCTGATGAAATGGATCAATACTTGGTTGAAACCCAAGGTTCACTATGATCTTCAATTAGGATCCAAGGGTTTCTTCATTGCTATCTTTCACAATCTAGAAGATAAGGATCACATCTTTGAGAATGGACCCTATTTTTTCAACTCCATCGGAGTCTACCTAAGGATCTATAAAGAGCGCTTCAGCCCAGAAAAGTATAAATTTTCCTATGCCTCTATTTGGATCAGATTCTATTCGTTCTCACAAGAATTTTATCTTGGGGAAGTTCTAGCTGGGGTTGGAAACACCCTCGACGTCTACATCAAAACAATAGAGGAAATGCACTAATTTTGTTATAATTCATATGCTTGAATATGTGTTTATATAAATATTTCTAAGCCTTTACCAAGGTCTATAAGATTAGAGTATCATGATGAAGAATGGGTTCAAACCATTGACTATGAGCGCATTCCCTTTAGATGCCAAAAATTCCATGAGCATGGTCACATGTTCAGGGATTTCCATTTAAATTCCCCTCAAAGAATAGCAGTAGGAGCTCCCGAAAAACCCAAAGATGGCTTCACTCAAGTGCAAGGGAAGAGAAGAAAAGTTCATTAAAAAACAACCTTTGGACCTAGTAAGTAGTTGTCTACAAGAGACTCCTTTGAAATATTAAATCAGCTTCCATATTCCCAAGCGATTGAAGAGCCTCACCAGTATTTAGGAAAGGAAAGCACTCGAGGTAAAGCCAAGGAGATCTCATATTCTATTCTAGAGTAGATAACTCCACCCAATAACGAGGTACCTCTTGAGGAGGATCACATCACAAACGATGGAGGGGATGTGGACAAGATGCTAGATGAAAAAGAATTAGCAGATATAGATCTGGAGCGGCTTGAGGAAGCATATCATAAGTAGGAGCTGCAAAGACTTCCCCTGGAGAAATTACATAAGGTTCATAAAGTTTATCTAAACTCCACAATTGGAGTGACATCCAGATATGGGGGAGGACTTGGAATTCATCTAGATCCTATAAAGGAATATCATAAACCACCAAGAGAAGGGAAAAGACAAGGAAGAAAATCACCCCAACAACTCATTCATGAGGTAGGTAGTTTTATGATCAATTAAAGACAGATATAGAAGCTCATTGAGGGATTCTTTAACTCTCCTCCTTCACCCTCCTCATGAATATTATATCATGGAATGTTAGAGGCCTTAATGGAAGAACCAAGAAAATTGTTCTTCAAAACAATATCATGGAAGAGAATCTAGATATCATATTATTACAAGAAACGAAGTGTGTAGAAGTCTTGGTTGAAAACACACTCTGTTGATGTTTGCAAAGCAGATATGTATACAATGATTCTAAAGGAGAAGTGGGGGTGATTGCAATTTTATGGAACCGACAATAGTGATATGCAACAATTTATATTCCACCCAATGGACTATCACTGCTCACTATTGGGCCATTGGTTCGAATAAAGAAGGGGTTATCAAAAATTCCTATGGTTCACAGATGTATTAGGAGAAGAAAGGCTTTCTAAAAAATCTGTCTAATCTAGGATAAATAGTGGGACACATGTGATGGATACTAGGCAGACATTTTAACATCATACTTTCTCTGGAGGAAAAGAGAGGTTATGTTTAAATATTGGGTAGGGACAACAAAGGTATTCAAAAAATAATGGATGCCCTACATTTAATTGACATGAAAATAATCAATGGAATCTACAATTGGTCAAACCGACGCTCTAGATTTCACCAAATCGCCTATAGGCTTGAGAGATTCCTCATTTTGGAATGTTTAATGCTGGAGGGTCTTCTCACGGAAGTTGGCATCCTTCCTTACTCTGGTTTGAATCACTGGCTAGTTCATATATGGGTGGATCTAGCTAGCTCTCCCTGTAGTCAGTCGTTTAGGTTTGAAAATTTTTGTCTTTATAACCAAGATTTTTAGGACAACGTCCCACCTGGTGGTCCAATGCAGTAATCTCCCATGGAACCCTAATGTACCAGTTTCAAGAGAAGCTAAAGAATTTTAAACAGAATCTATGGGAATGGAATAAAAATGTCTTCGAAAATACCTTTCAAGCCCAAAGGTCTCTAGAAAAGCGCATGGAGGAAATACAAAGACAACTTATAACCCAAGGCAACACTGAATCTCTTCAATCCTAGGAGAAACATTTGAAACAATCGCTGGAGGAAAGATATGCGCAAGTCCGTTGGCACCAAAATCTAGATTTTAGTGGCTAAAAGAGGGTGAGAAGAATTCTAAATTCTTCCATTGATCCATTATCCATAGAATACATGTCAATCAAATCACCAAACTAGAAAATGATCAGGGTCAACAAATTATGGACCATGAGGGCATGGAGAATGAACTTGTCAACTTCTATCCCAAATAGACCAGAAGCTATTAGTAAAATAACTCAACATATTCTAGCTCTAGCCACGGGGGAAAAGAATGAGGTGCTTCTTATACCAATCTCAATTGAGGAAGTGGATCAGGAAATAAAGGAAATGGCATCTGGAAAATTTCCATGACCCGATGGTTTTACAACAAACTTTTTTCATCGTTGTTGGCACATGGTCTGTGAAGAAGTTTGGCAATTAGTGGAGGATTCTCACATCTCTGGTGGAGTCTTACGAGCACTCAATGCCACTTTCCTCACTTTGATCCAAAAGGAGGAAAGGTTCACCCATGCCAAATATTTCCAATCAATTTATTTCTACAACATCATCTACAAGATTATAACCAAGGTAATGGCTCTTAGACTTAAGCCTCTTCTTCCTTTTATTATTTCCAAAGAGAAATCAAATTATGTAGAAGGGCATCAAAACTTGGACAACATCATTCTATCTCATGAGGTCATACACTCTCTGAAAACCTCATGCACCCTCAGTATGATCATTAAGTTAGACCTCTCAAAAGCCTTTGATAAGCTAAGCTCGCAATACATGAAATTTCTTCTTCTAGCTTTTGGATTTTGCAATGAGTGGGTTAATTGGGTTATTAATCTCACCTCTTCATCTTTCTTCTCCATCTTAGTTAATGGTGTTCCTTCAAATACTTTCACCCCCTCTAGAGGTATTTTTCAAGAGGACCCTCTTTCCCCCTTCCTCTTCATCATCATGGTTGAAGGATTAAGTCGTTACATCAAAGCCTCCATCGGCGATGGTTCTATCCAAGATATGTCCCTGCATGGAATCTAGCAAGTTGTCTCCCATAGTCAATTTGTGGATGAAAACATGATGATGGGCTTACCCACTTCCAAGGAGTCCCTCAAGATCCACATCATCCTTAATGATTTCAGTGAAGCCTCGGGGACTACTATCAACACTGGAAAATCTCAAATCTTCTTCTTCAACACCCCTATTGCAGTTTAGAGTCACATTTCTCATAATATGGGCTTCTCTCGAAGCTCTCTTCCTTCCAAATATTTGGGTATCCCCCTCTTTGATAATTCCTTGCGTAATAACTCTTGGGAATCCCTCATCCAATCATTGACCCATCATCTGAATTATTGGACCTTTTTCTCTCTCAACCTAGTCAAACATCTTGTGCTCCCTAAATCAATCTCCAAGCCATTCCTGTCTACCTTTTCTTGGCACTTGCTACCCTGAAAAAAAATGCTTAGACCATTCATAACATTCAAAGAAGGTTCTTTTGGCAGGGTCATAAGGAAGGGCAAAAATGGGCCTTGGTCAGTTGGAACAAGTTTTGCAAACCAAAGCTTTCTATGGGCCTAGGGTTGAGAGACTCTTACTTGTTGAATGAAATAATGGGATATAAAATATGGTGGCATTGGCTAAAGCATCCAAAGGACCTTTGGGCTCGATTATGGAGATAGAAATATACCCCAAATGAAGAAGTACTGAAACGTATCACATGGAATGCACATATCTATGGCTCTCTAATCTGCAATGTTGCATGGAAGAATAGTACCTTCATCCAAGAGCATGCCTTATGGGAACTTCAGGATGGTTAATAGGCTTTATTCTAGTTGGATTCATGGCAGAAAATGTAGCCTCTACTCCTACAAGAAAATATGCAAGATAACTACATAATATGGAACATACTGGAAGCGTGCGAGTTGCAGATTTTTGGAAGGCTTTGAGTCCTCTCCATTCTTGGCAAGAATGGAAATTAACGCATAGGGACCTCGACCTACCAGTGGATTGCAACTTGGGGCCGTGGAAAGATGAGGCTTCTCTAAGGAAGATTCACATCCAACATAGACCAGATATTCTTCGTTGGGGTCATTCTTCTAAAGGTACTTTTTCTATCAAAGAATATTATGGTCTCAAAGCCCAATTTCACCTTCATACCAAAGACAAGATATGGTACATCATTTGAAAATCAAACATTTGGCAAAAAGTCAGTATCTTTCTCTGGTTACTGGTTCAAAATCGTATTCTCACTTGGGACATCCTCAAAAAGAGGGGATTCATTAGCCGCTCATCCTTCCCTCTCTGTTCCCAACAGGAGAAATCCATGGAACATCTCTTCAATCTTTGCTCCTTCAGTTCCCTCATTTGGGGTCATATTTCCTGGGCTATGAGGAAAATTGACAAGTGGAATGACAACATTATTAACTCCATTGAAATATAGTGACCCTCAGCATTCAAAAATCCAATTCTCAATAGAATTTGGCAACTGCTCCCTACCTTTGTGGCTTGGAAGATTTGGAAGGAAAGGAACATAAAAAAATTTCACTCCAAGCAATTGTTGGACTCTCATGTCTAGTCCAAAATTCACGAGAGCATTCACGAAACTATTAGGTCTCAAAAATGGTCCGAAGATGATTTATCTTGTGAGCCTAATGAAAGAACCATTCTCTCCAATTTGCACCTGAATCTTAAAAAAGTTCAGTCCTCCATCATCTCTTTCCCTATATCCTTGCACAGTCCTGTCTGTCTCTGGGAAAAGCCATCAATAGGATTCCATAAAATGAATTTTGATGTTCCCTCCAAAGGGAATCCAGGTCCAGCGAGATTCGATGTGATTTTAGAGATGATAATGGAAATATATATCATATTATTGCGAGAAGTATGGAGTGTGACTCCAATAACTCAACAGAGTTGTGTGCCCTTCTCCGAGGGGTTCAATTGGCCTCTCAAATGGGCTATCGGAAATTCATTGTGGAAGGGACTCTCATATTATCATCTCTCTATTCACCAAGCTATTGAATGGTTCTGATCTGGCTAAGATTTCACCCAGCTGGAAGCTTCTTAGCAATCTGGATCTCCTCAAATCTTTGTTGTTCTCCAAACTTGTGCTCATCCCCTCTCATGTTCGGCTAGAAGAAAAAAAGATAGTAGATAAATTAGCAAATGTTGGATTAAACAATCGGGAGCAAACTGATGGACCATCCAATCATCAACTTGCTCCTCCCTTACTTCCAGAATGCATAGAGATGGCCCAGTCAGACTGTAGACCCCCGGATGGAGTTCCAACTTTCCCAGGATGGCATTAAGACATCTGGCCTTCCATGTAGCCACCGAGCGCTCTTCTCTTCACTCACGGTTGGTCGCTGATGTGGGCTTAAAACTTCGAGGTCATTCCCTCATGCAAGCCTTAATGAATTGGGTTACATCTTGAGAGATAAAATATGCGAAACAAACAACCGATGAGGCTACGCTCACTTCTATATTATTCAATGAAGACAGATTACGTCCTTATATAGTAAAAGACTCGACCGAGTTGGTTACATGAAAACCAAAGACAACTAGACTCTTAACTAAGAACTGACTCTTAACACGCCTACAATTGACTCTCACAACTGAAGCTTATAACTGGTGCTTACAACTGGCGCTTACAACTGGCACTTTCTCCATTATTTCCAAGTCTCCCCCTTAATGGAGAATGGATTGACTTCTACACCTAACATCTCCCTAAATAGTTCAAAATTAATCTTTCCAAGAGGCTTAGTGAAAATATCAGCAGCATTTTCACTAGTACTACAATACACAAGAGTTATTTCATTTGACTGCAACATTTCTCGAACCAAATGATACTGAGCTTCAACATGCTTTTTCCTTGAATGAAAAATCGGATTCTTCGCAATATTGATTGAACTTTGATTATCACATCTGATCATCATAGGTTCCTTTCGTTCTTCTCCAACATCTTGAAGAAGTCTTCTTAACCAAACAGCTTCACAAGTTGTTGCACACAAGGCTTTATATTATGCTTCGGTAGAAGACAAAGATACAATAGGCTGCTTTTTACTATTCCATGAAACAACCCCAGATCCAATGTTGAACACATATCCAGTGGTTGATCTTCGATCATCCAGATTGCCAGCCCAATTAGAATCTGAATAACCTGTCAACTCAACATCAGATGCATCAGTATATTTAATACCATAATCAAGTGTACCTTTTAGATACCTGAGTACTTCCTTTGCTACATTCCAATGGCTTTCATGAGGTTTCTCCATGAACTGAATTAACACACTATGAAATATCAGGTCTGGTTGTGGTGTGATAATTTAGACTACCCACCATCTGTCTATACACAGTGCCATTTACCTCCTTCGAACCATCATCACAAGAAAGTTTCACATTCTGTTGCATGGGAACAGTAGAAGACTTACACTGATCCATTTTAAATCTCTTAAGTATTTCTATGATATACTCTGACAAACAAAAGTTTGGATTTCATTTCTCCAAACTTCAAGACCTAGGCAGTAATGTAACTCACCAAGATCTTTGATTTCAAATACCTTTGACAATTGCTCCTTGATTTCATCAATTAACTTCTCTACATTTCCTCTAATTATTAAATCATCAACATATAATGAAATCAATACTATATACCCCTGTTCATCAAATTTGGTATACAAATTTGGATCACTTTTGCTCCTCATAAAACCCTGTTGAAGAAAGAAAGAGTCTATCTTTTCATACAATGACCTAGGTGCCAGTTTTAGTCCATACAATGCTTTCTTTAACTTACACACTAAGTGTTCTTGCCCCTTTTCAACAAACCCTTCAGGTTGAGTAAGGTAAACCTCTTCCTTTAACTCACCATTCAAAAATGCAGATTTAACATCTAACTGATGAAACTTCCAATGGTACTTTGTAGCTAAAGCAATTAACATTCTGATAGTATTCAATTTAGCTACTGGTGCAAATGTTTCAGCGTAATCAATACCTTTTGTTTGTGAATACCCCTTTGCCACCAATCTAGCCTTATACTTATCTATACTACCATCTGATTTAAACTTGGGTTTGTATATCCATTTGCATCCAATGAGCTTCTTATGTTTAGGCAACTCAGTCAATTCCCAAGTATTGTTTTTCATTATAGATTCATATTCTTCCTCCATTGCATTTCGCCATTCATCATGTTCATTAGCTTCATCAAAACTCATGGGTTCTATGACATTTGAAATGCCACTCATTAGGGCATAGTCTTTATACCTCTCAAGAAGTCGAATCTGTCTTGAAGATCTTCTCAATTGATTATCTTCCTCCCCACTTTGTGAAGATCTATCTTTACCTCTAGGTGAACTGTGACTGCTTGAATTGTCCATATCACTGAGTCATTCTTGTTGCTGCTACTGTTGTCGCTGCAAGGATGGTTGCTGCTGTGTGGGTTGTTGTTGCTGCTGCTGCTGCTCTTCTTTAACTCCTTCATCAATAACTCTCTTCCATTCCTCATGACTGTTGTCGTCATGATTTCCTGCTTCCTACTCATGGAAAAGTACATATCTACTTGCAAATACTTTGTGAGTAGCAGGATCAAACAGTTTGTATGCTTTAAATTCATAACAATACCCAATGAAAATACATTTAGTGTCTTTAGCATCCAATTTCCTCCTATTCGATTTTGGAATATGTGCAAAAGCCTTACACCCAAATACTTTCAAATTATTAACTGTAGGTTTGGAACCATACAAGGCTTCGAAAGGAGTAACATTATCAAGACACCTTGTTGGACTTCTATTCTTTAAATAAACTGCAGTATTTATGGCTTCAGCCCAAAATGCATTTGAGAGATTCTTACCTTTCATCATACTACGTGCACACTCTACCAGAGTTCTATTTTTCCTTTCAACTACTCTGTTTTGCAGTGGAGTGTGAAGTACTGTAAATTGTTGTACTATTCCATTATCTTTGCAATATTTGTTGAAGTCCCCCGATTTATACTCTCCCCCTTGATCTGAACGGAGGATTTTGATGGATTTTCCTGTCTTCTTTTCCACCATGGTTCTAAATTCCTTATAGTACTCGAAAACATCACTTTTTCATCTAAGGAAGTAAACCCATGTGTATCTCGTGCAATCATCAATAAATAGCAGAAAGTAAAATGCACCTCCTAAAGACCTAGTCTGCATAGGCCCACTAACATCAATATGCACAAGATCTAACACATCTCTTTTTTTCTTATCAAGATTAGAGGGAAATTCATCTATGTGCATCTTTCCTAATGCACATCCATCACAAGCAACCTTCTCATTCTTTAACATGGGAAGTCCTTCAACCATATTCTTTTTCTGTAATAACAATAAATCAAGATGATTGATGTGTCCATACCTTTGATGCCAAATAATCTCTATTGGCATATTTGTAGAAGTCAGTGCATGATGTGATTTGCTGGTAACATCAAGTTTGTATAGACCTATTGCTCTGACTCCCTTTGCAATAGTTTGGAAGTGGTCCAATAGATCCTTCACTATGCAATAATTCTTGAAGAATTCAACCTTCAAGTTCTGATCTCTAATGGTGGACACAAAGATCAATTTTTTCTTTATTCCTGGCACATACACCACATTGAAAATGTGACGAACAATATCATTTTACAATGTTACAGGAATGTCTCCATATCCCTTGATCTGATGAGCACGGTCATCTCCAAGATATATGTTGGCACCATTCTGTGTTTCTTTAAAATTAGCATACCAATTTTTATTACAAGTCATATGTACTGATGCTTCAGAATCCACAAACCAGGCATCAGAATCATCCGTTTTAGCAGATAAAGTTGCATTAGACACAAACAACCTAAGATCCCATGAGTCAAAATTCGGGGGTTCATCAATATCATCACTAGCAATAAATAATCTGAGATCTTGATTTGAATATTTTTCTGCATAATGACCTGAATGTGTTCTAGGTTTATTCCTAGCCTCATTACTTTTCTTCTTATGACAATCTTTAACAATATGTCCAGGTCGACCACAATAAAAACAACTCTTTAACTCATTCCTGTCAGATTGCATACCTTTATTTGGAGATTGTCTTCTCTGCGATGAACTGCCTCTCTGCCATGAACTGCCTCCTCTACCTCTTACTCCTGATCTCTCTCTCGTAGATCTATTATTTGACCACAGTGCCAAATCTTTACCCTGAGCCTTCAAAATCCCATGCCTCTCTTCCTCTTGCAGCAAAATACCTTTCATTTCTTCAAACGTAGGAGGTTTCTCCCTTGCTACGAGACCTGTTATGAACATATGATAATCTTCTAGCATACCATTTAAGGTAATAGTGACCAGATTAGTGTTGGAAATAGATTCCCCTATATTTACTAACTTGTCTTTCACCTCTTTAATACAACCCAAAAATGAACTAACAGATTCATTTCCATCCATCTTAATGCCTAGCAATTTAGTTTTCATGAACAAAATGCGATTTGTGTTGCTAGTTTCATACAATTCTTTAAGAGTTGTCCATGTTGCAGTAGAAGTTGTAGCGTCTCTAATATGTGGAATTATGCTATCTTTAACTAACATGTGCAACAATACCTTTTCCTTGTTTTCACGCTTCTCCCAATCTTGGATCTGTGTTTCTGTCGCATCGGTAACCGCATCAGGTTTCAGTTCAGTTCCCTTTGCAATGTTCTAGACACCATAGCCCTCCATGAGCGTCTGCATCTTGAATTTCCAGTTAATGAAATTCGAGCCATCTAGCTTGTTGGCTTCGTTGAGGTAGGTATCTGCCAGTGGATTCGCCATCACTGCAATCTAGTCTCTACAAGTAAATCACCAAAGATATGCAACTTTATGTTGCTTTGCCTTCGGATACCACCGATCCGTCTCAATCTCGACTCTCAGCTTAAATCATACATCCATGCACCTTAAGATCCAAAATATCCACTTTTTAAATGACCACTTCACTATTTTAAAAACTTATAACTCCCTCTTCACCTCATGCTTTAAAAAGTATCCACTTAATAAAACAATACAATGTTGCACTTTGATTCAAAGCTTTACATATAAAAATTAAAGCTCATATATAAAAACTTTTATATAAAAACTCCACGATTTCCATATAACACCAAACTCTTATATAAAAAATTCTTATAAAGTGATTGTATAAACTCTTATACAATACTCCAAAACTCACCATATAAACTCATGCACCCTCAAGCTCACAATGCCTCCCTCAAGAACCTATGCATGCAAACTCACGATTTTCTCACGACATGCAAACTCACTCTTCAAACTCCATGCATGCAAAAATACTCCAAGCATGCAAATTCTTCTGAGAATGAATCCAAAACTCACCATATAACCTCATGCACCCTCAAGGTCACGCTGCCTCTGTCAAGAACCTACGCATGCAAACTCATGATTTTCTCATGGCATGCACACTCACTCTTCAAACTCCATGCATGCAAATTCTTCTGAGAATGAATCGGACTTCTGCCAGTGTATGCAAAGCTTCACCAAAAACAAATCATGCATGCACCATATCTCCATGCATCTGCTAACAAGTAACTCGAGATAAAACAAACCATGCAAAAAAACACAATGAGGCTACGCTCACTTCTGTATTATTCAATGAAGACGGATTACATCCTTATATAGGAAAAGACTCTCCCGAGTCGGCTACATGCAAACCAAAGACAAATAGACTTTTAACTAAGAACTGACTCTTAACATGCCTACAACTGACTCTCACAACTGAAGCTTATAACTAGTGCTTACAGCTGGTGCTTTCTCCATTATTTCCAAGTCTCCCCCTTGATGGAGAATGTATTGACTTCTACACCTAACATCTCCCTAAACAGTTCAAACTTAATCTTTCCAAGAGTCTTAGTGAAAATATCAACAACATTTTCACTAGTATTACAATACACAAGAGTTATTTCATTTGACTACAACTTTTCTCGAACAAAATGATACTAAGCTTCAACATGCTTTGTCCTTGCATGAAAAATTGGATTCTTTTCAATATTGATTGAACTTTGATTGACACATCTTATCATCGTAGGTTCCTTTCATTCTTCTCCAACATCTTAAAGAAATCTTCTTAACCAAACAAATTCACAAGTTGCTGCACACAAGGATTTATATTCTGCTTCAGTAGAAGACAAAGATACAGTAGGCTGCTTTTTACTGCTCCATGAAACAACCCCGGATCCAATGCTAAACGCATATCCAGTGGTTGATCTTCGATGATTCAGATTGCCAGCCCAATCAGAATCTGAATAACCTGTCAACTCAACATTAGATGCATCAGTATACTTAATACCATAATCAAGTGTACCTTTTAGATACCTGAGTACTGCCTTTGTTTCATTCCAATGGATTTCATGAGGTTTCACCATGAACTGACTTAACACACTCACAGAATATGAAATATCAGGTCTGGTTGTGGTGAGATAATTCAGACTACCCACCATCTATCTATACACAGTGCCATTCACCTCCTTCGAACCATCATCACAAGACATTTTCACATTATGTTGCATGGGAACAATAGAAGGCTTACACTAATCCATTTTAAATCTCTTAAGTATTTCTCTGATATACTTACTCTGACAAACAAAAGTTTGGCCTGCATTTCTCCAAACTTCAAGACCTAGGCAGTAAGGTAACTCACCAAGATATTTCATTTCAAATACCTTTGATAACTGCTCCTTGATTTCATCAATTAACTTCACTACATTTCCTGTAATTATTAAATCATCAACATATAATGAAATCAATACTATATACCCATGTTCATCAAATTTGGTATATAGATTTTGATCACTTTTGCTCCTCATAAAACCCTGTTGAAGAAAGAAAGAGTCTATCTTCTCATACCATGACCCAGGTGCCTGTTTTAGTCCATACAATGCTTTCTTTAACTTACACACTAAGTTTTCTTGCCCCTTTTCAACAAACCCTTCAGGTTGAGTAAGGTAAACCTCTTCCTTTAACTCACCATTCAAAAATGCAGATTTAACATCTAACTGATGCAACTTCCAATGATACTTTGT
>ML776566.1:1224786-1243719 GCA_009831015.1 Picea engelmannii
ATCATACCTTCCACTTCAATCATGTGTGATTGAAATTTTGCTTGCTTGTTGTCCAGGGCTGCGTAGATCCTCGGCATTCTGCTGCCCATATCCTCCACTGTTTCAGCTTGCTGAATAGTATGGACAGTTCTTGCTTTGTCTTTTCGGTGGGGGCAATCTTTGTACCTATGATTCCCTTTACAGCCCCAACACTCCATGGGTGGAGGCCTCGACATATGTTCACTCCCTTCAACTTTCCTGGACTCTTTAAAAGATGACTGTCCCCAAGGACTGTTTCTAAAAAAGGAAGGCTTGCTTCCCTTCTGCCTCTGTTCTTTCTTAAACCTCTTCTGGTTATCCCAAGCCTTCCGAAAGGTAGGCTTTTCTCTCTGCTGTTCATATAGGAATTTCGCCCTTCTTATGGTTTCTTCCATGGTCTTAGGATCATCGTATTGAATTTTGTCACCAATAGAAGGTGGCAGTCCACTCAGATACCTCTGAATTTTAACAGCCTCGTCTTTGATAAATGGAACATACTTCAGCAGTTCCAGAAAACTTTGTTCATACTCATCCATGGTCATACTGCCCAACTTGAGTTCGAAGAACTCCTTCATCTTTCTATCATAGTATCTTTTAGTCAGGTATTTATTCTCGAAATACCTCTTGAATTCCTTCCAAGTGACCTCTTTCTCTTGAATGTGCTACACCTGCACAAACTGATCCCACCACATGGACACTTTTCCTTTCAACTTGTACATTGCAACTCTTCCCTCTGCATGGGCAGAATAATTCTGCAGCTGGAAGTATTTCTTCATGCCCAGCAACCATGTCTCGGCATCTTCCTCCTTCTTATGTTCTCCATTGACAGTTGGAGGTTTAATTTTATTCATTTCTCCTTTCAATTCCTCCTTTCCAGATCTTCGATGTTTTCTGGTAGGGGATGGGCTCGAACTACTGTGTGTCTCCCTGTCTGAATGTTTTTGGGAGCGACTGTGACGCCGGCTACCACTCCTCGATCAACTTCTTCTCCCATGGTCTCTGCGACTCTTTGTCGTACTTGAGTCTCTTCCCTTCTCAAGTTTCTTCTCTATTCTTTCCAGACTCTGCAAGAATTTTAAGTTTAATTTCCCTTGTCGATCCTTAACTTTCATGAGATTTCGGCTATTAGCTCGACGCTCATTGGCCTCTCTTTGCAATCCTTCAAGGATTTTCATTATATGTCCTTCCTTATCCATCTCCCTTCCATGCCCATTAGAGTTCGATTCTTCGACTCCCAGGTTAACATCCTTTCCTTCTCATTCGTCTTCCATTTGAGGGATAATTTGCACTCTTTCCCACTCCATACTCGGCGTTGATTAAATGGGGTTTTGGCCTCTGTCGTATTCTGAACACGCACTGTGCAATCCAATTCAAAAATTTCCAGGCCATTAGACTTCATGAATAATCCACAACGTTTATAACTAATACGAACAAGAACGAAAGACATTTCAACTTCACAAGTTTTTCTGAGCTCTGTCTGGCTCTATGTTTTTTGGGTTTCTTGAAATTCTCCTATTTCCCTATTGGGAAATTTTCCTCCCACAGGAAAATATTCGAGGTCTCCCTTACTTCTATCGGGGTTACCTCTATCGGGGTTTCGGGGTTTGTGGCGTCGATCTACACAGGTACTCGTAACTCCCGATCCTCCGATCCCCGATATGCTTAGCCCTACTAGCCTAGCCTTGGCCAATGTGACCACAATTCTCTGGAACCATAGTCCTATCTCCTGTCGGGGATATGGGGTTTGCGAGGTCGTAAAACACTCAACCGCAAGACTCGCGATCTTCTGACTCCCGACGCACTCCTTTTCGCGTTAGCCCCTACTACGAGCTCTACACAATATGACTGTTGACTCGTGACCCCGTCCTTGTCCCTTATCGGGGTTCCGGGTTTCGCGAGTCAAAGTGCACTAAGACTCTGGACAACGAAATCTTCGATTTCTCAATTTTTGATGGACTCCGTCCGTGCTAGCCCTCCGGCTAAAATTCCACCATATGACCATTGCCTATGACTGTGATCAATCCTCGTATCGAGGTTTCGAAATTTGTGATGTCGCAATGCCCATGCATTCACAACCCCCGATCCTCCGATTCCCGATGTGCTTTTACACTGGCTAGCCCTCCTGGCTCAGCCTCTGGTCCACATGACCATACTATATGACCTTCACCTTACCCCATTGGGGTTTCGGTGGTTTCAATGTCACAGCGCATACACTCACGGAATTCCCGATATCCCGATTCGCGATATGCCGACGCACCTTTTGCTTTAAACCTTCGCGGTTAAGCCTAAGTCCATGTGACCTCTACCCCGTGACCGTACTCAAAGCTCTCGTTGGGGTTTCGGGGTTAGGAGTTTCAAAGTGTATGAATCACTTATCACCGGGGTTCCCGATTTCCTGATGAACTTGAAACACCGATGGACTTACTCCTTGTCGGGACTTTCCCCGATGGCAAATCTTTGCCACGTGTCCCCTAATATGAACGGTCTAGGTCTTGTCACGAAATCGCAGATCGCGATTCCGTGTGACGAGATCTCTATGTGCTTGAGAACTCCGATTCTCCGATTTTCGACTCTCTCCAAGATTCCGACACGTGTCCTCCTTGGGATCCTACGGCTATGATCCCTCCTCGAGATTTCAAGAATCACAAGGTCTCGATTCTCTGCCTTAGCAAAACCACGATGACTCTAATATCCCAACGCCTCTCCGAGACTTCTCCTCTACCCATGAGGACTTAAACCCTGTGCAACTTTTGTCAACTTAGACGGTTGATGGTTAATCCCACAGTGATCGTATGACTCACGATCCTCCCGAGTTTTAAACTCCTGTACACTCCGGGTCATACCAGGGTCCAAAATTGGTCCTCCAAACACAATTTCTCCTCTCACCCTCGGTCCAAAGACCACTCAACTGGCCCATCTAGGCTCAGTGTCGAAACCTTAGTTCAGATACCACTTTGTAGTGTACCCTTTTCACTACCGAGGTTTCCAAACCTCTCAATTAACATTCTATGCATGGATGTTTACATAATTTGTACAGGAATTATAACCACATGCATTTAACACAATTAAACACACTTAATTCTCAGAGTAAAATATATAAGTTACTGTTACCATTAACAAACCATAACATTCAACAATAATTCATTTACACAGTGGAAAACATGATAATATATACAGCACAGTCATGCCAAATGTGATAAAACATAATTCAGATACTTATCTTTTAACAGCTATAGAATTCACCAACCAAGTGCAGACCTTCCACGAACCTCCCAGCCTTAGACCACACTATTCATCAGCTCAATAGTGGGTCACCCCTGAGCTGGGACCGAGCTCCACCCCAAGGCAAGGAATCCTAGTCTAGGCTGAGGTTACAGGGAAGATAGCACATACACAACCACCAGGAAGAAAGCTCTCCCAGGAATCTCCCTCGCTCACTACCCACAGACCCTCATTCCCCACATGCCTGTTCCACCCCAGGAGAGTGCACCTTCTCTATCACCTAGACATTCCTTCGGCTTCCAGTCTCCCTTACCTTGGGTTACAAGAACAGACCAGACCGGAAGTCTCCGGCTCTATGGTAGCTACAGGGTTCCTACTAGGAGTTCTCTTCTCCCTCTGCGCACTCTCTCACCTGGAGGAGTCACTCACAGGCCAACAAGCCTCCTGCAGTCCAATACTGCGTGGTCACAACCACCCATGGGGAAAAACAGACATAGGCTTCCCAAACCGGTTCAGCAATCACAGGATGATCTCAAGGTGATGGTTCTGGAAATGCGTGACAACAATACACACAGGAAATTACATAGATTCCCTGGTTCGAACAGGAAAAGGGTCAACTGGATTTTCAGATGGACACAATCTTCTCGGCTCCCAGAACAGAGGGCGTACTCATATTTTGCAGCACCAAAACAGGATTTACGGCTTCAGAGGTGAACCAGGGTATTCTGGTAGAGGTCGTACCACTCTCACACTCAGAGGTTCGGGTCCAAATGGAGAGGAGATCCCCCCCCACTATTCATCTTGGCGATTATATTTTCATGCACCAGGGTTGACACTTGTCACCCTAGGAACTGCATGTGTACCACAGCGTGCATCCCCTTCGCACGTTCCCTCCCTTGCCGGGAACTTAGGATAAACAGAAATGCACATGTCTTTTTTTTAAAATAATATTAAAATATTATTCCAGGCCTAAGCCCCCTAGGCTCAACACTCAGCCCCTTTCCCACCTTCCAGCCCCTAGTTCCTTGCCCACTCTGTGGATGCTCAGTCCCCCATCACTCATTCATCATGGTCGGTCTGCACCTGGCGGTGTTTATATTTATTGATGTGCTGCATACATACAGATACAAAATCCAGGGCCTTGGCCTTCAACCCTTAGGCTCTCTGGCCTAATCAAACACATAATCCTATTGGCTTATACAAAACTTGGCTCACCAGCCTATAACACTTATTTACAATCTCTTTCAGATCATAGTTTACATCAGGGCTCGGCCTTGGGGACACTACAATGTGTATGGATATTTGTTTTCTGTTTTAATCTAATACTATGTGTATTGATATTTGTTTTCTGAATGTAATATAAATCCATAACTTTTTTTCAAGAAAATTAATACAATTATAATTTTTACATCCACTAATCCGGCTGCTATATAATTTTTACATCCACTAATCCAGCTGCTATATAGATAGCACATAGCAAACATCTAATAGATAACACAAAGCTCACAAACTGTTCAAAAAATACTAGAGAAAATACCCAACTAAAAAAACTGCCAAGGAGGTGGTCCATACATGACTTAAACATCTCCATTACAAAGCTCCCATAGCATTCCAAAGATCATAGAGATAGATCCAAAAAACAAAGACCATCTAGTAGTACCAAAAAATGAGAAGGAAAAAGAAAAGTTGGAAAAAGGTGCCCATTAATAGATATTGATGATGAATCTTTGGCCTTCCAAATCATTTGACCACTTGTGAAGCACGATATCACCTTTAGTTCGAGCAGAGCTTTTTTTTATTGCTCATTCAATACCTTGTTGTATTCACGAAATATATGATAAAAGTTTGTAGCCAAAAACTTTTCCTTCATCAAACTAATTCTTTGTTTTCACCCTTGCAAGGAGCTAACAACAAGATTACCCTTATTATTTAACCAGTTTATGATGACTTTGGAGTCTCCAAGAACCTAAAGCTTAGAAATGGACAAATAATTTGCAATGAAAAGGGTTTTCCAAACACCCAAAAGTTCATCCTTTGTATTTGTTCCCGCCCCACAATTTAAGTACCACTTATAAACTATAGATGCAGAGATTTTTATGATACCCCCTACTCCGTTGCAACTCCCATCTGCCAAGGCCGCTCCATCAAAACAAGCCACTGGATACTCAAGAGTGTCTTCTATCCAACATGATCGAGAAGGAGGATTCTTCAATTTGACCTCTGATTTTTTATAGTTACCAATAGTCATTATAGCCACCACTGTGATTGAAGGCTCATTTCCTTCAAAAAATGCAACGTTTCTTTCTAACCATATGTACCAGCAAAGATATGTCACGAGACTGGGAGAATCATTTTTATCCACTGTCCAATTGGCTAGACATTCATTCAAGTCAATACCTCTCCAAGTTTGAGTAATTTTTTTATCTTTTTTATTTTAAACTAGATTAATTTGGTAAAGGGACAATGAATGAATATGTGTGCGCTATCTTCACAGTCCTTTTTGCATAATTAGCAACACCCCAGACCCTTCCAACCTCTGAGTTGGAGATTGTTCCACGTCAAAATCTTGTTATTTACTGCTAGACACGAGAAGAGTTTTATTTTTTGTTGAATATTCCTCTTCCACATTTGAATATGCCATCATGTGATAATCGATAGATCTTGTGTAGATAACAAAGCCACATATAAATTCTTTGCCGAGATTATACCTGATGAGTCTCTTCCGATCCAAATTAGCTCGTTAACTTTTTCAGAAATGATCACCCCTGCTACTTGTAATGCCTGCCTATACTGATCCCATTCTGATGACAGATTACCTGTAAGCTCCAACTCTGAGTTGTTTAACCATGTAGATGAGATTATGTCATGTTCTTGATATCTCCAAGCCTGTGATAAAACCGAGAGTTGTTTCTGTCTGAGAGAAATGATAAGATGAGGAGAAAGAAATGAAGAGGTGCCCAGACCCAGAATTTTGTCCCATCCCAAGCTCACGAAATGGCCTAAGACGGGTTTCCATCTAATCTAATTTGTAATCACATGAACAAACTTTAAAAGACTTGTTCAAATTTTAGATGTCGACGGTTGTTGAAAGGAAGAGGATCTGAGCCAATTATTTACTGAGATGTATGGAAAATACTTCTCCTTTATAACTTAGTTCCATATGCCATCTTTTATTATAACTCGCCACAAAGTTGACACTGCCAATGCTTTACTAAAAGAAAAGATATTGCAAAAACCCTAGCCACCCAATCGCTTTGGTCGGGATAATGTCTGCCAGCAAGAGAGATGATAATGTTTTGAATCACCATTCCCATTCCACATAAAATTGTAGAGTAACTTCCTTAACTTATGTAGAATAGAGATAGGGATCGATGCAATGGATAACAGTAGACGGGATGAATTTCCAAAACAACTTTACAAAAGATATATCTACCCCCCAGGGACGGCCAACGATAGCTCCAGTGTTTTATTTTTTTTTCAACTTTGGTTAAAAGCCAAACTCACTCTTCATCTCTTTGAATACCCACCTTCAAGAAGTATCTCAGATACTTGAAACCCACTGATAGATCTGAAAAGTTATATGGCAAGATTTGTTTAAAAGATGAAATTTATTATTCCAAAAGTCCCGAGTAGTGAACAATCGACTTTAATTGATTCACCATTAAGCCTGAAACCGAACAGAACAACTGAACCAATCTCTCAATTTCCTTCCATTCCTGAACTGAAGCATTTGTCAGTAGAAGGATATCATCTACAAATAAAATATGTAAGATTTTTGTAACTCTAGAGACTTTGATGCCTTTTATAAATCCTTGTCGCTGACTTGTTTTTAATAAGAGACTCAAACTCTCCATCACCAGGATAAATAATAACGGGGACAAGGGACATCCCTGGCACAGGCCTCTACCACTTCTAAAAAATTCAGTTGCCTCCCCATTGACTAGAACTGCAAAGGAAGTAGAATTCAAACAAGCCGAAATCCGGTTTGTCATATGTAGTCCAAAGCCAACTTGAATAAGTACCATTCTGAGATAGTCCCAGTTGATGCAATTGTACATTTTCTGCAAGTCTAGTTTTAAGATGAGGGCTTTTAAATTTGTCTTCTTTATATTGTGAATGCACTCATGTGCAGTACCAATTGAATCTTGAATCTGACGTCCCTCCAAGAAGCCCAATTGTTCTTCTGATAGGGACATTGATAATATTGGTTTTATCTGGTTGGAAATCACCTTTGAAATAACTTTATAAACCAGGTTGCACAAAGATATAGGCATGTAGTCCCCGAATTGTTGTGGCTTATTGTTTTTGGGAATCAATGATAAAAAGGTTGAATTTATGCTTCTTGCTATGTGCCCTCTTTTTCAGGTTTCCTCCCCCATCGCTAGAAGGTCCTCTCTCATTAGATCAAAGAAGTGTAAGCAAAGTTCCACCGACCAGCCATCAGGCCTGGGGATTTTTTCTTTTTTTACAAAATTAATATAGATTTTAATTCCAATAAAGTTACAGGCTTATATATATCTCTCGCTTCAATCTCATCTAACATCTTCGGGTACTGACTCGCCACTCCAACTTGTTCTACTGAAATGCTAGTTATTAAAGGCTTGAAGAAATTCTTGAAATATTTAACTGCCTCTTCAACAATAACTTTCTGGCCTTTGAGAATAGTACCTAAATTATCACAAATATCCGAAATATATTTGTTATTTCTCCTGTGGTTAGGAAACTGATGAAAGAATTTATTATTTTGATCTCCGATTTGGACCCAAATAGCCTGGCTCCGAATACGCCACAGGTCCTCCTGAGATTTAAGGTGTTTATTTCTTTCAGATTCAAGTCTAATAAGGTTTGACTCCACCTCCGGGAGAGATGTGCCTTCTGAGAGCCTCTATAAATCATTCTTTATGTTTCCTTCCAATGTCTCCAGAGCATATGCATCCCGATCCTTTAAATCTCTTGTCCATCTTTTTTTGATAGCTTTCAGATCCTTTAACTTCCAAGCAAAATGTCACTAACTATCTCCTTCCTATAAATATTTCTGGTCTTTCCACAGCTTGTAAACCAAATCATTAAACTCTTTTTTTTCTAAGCACTGAGAATGAAATTTAAAAGGGGGCACTTTTTGAATGATAGTGTTCTCCAACTGCAAAAATATAGGGGCATGATCCGAAACATATGGATATTCAACCCAAGCTCTATATAATTTGACCTCCAGAAGCAGGTCCTCCAAAACCAAAAACCTATCCAATCTCTTAGCGATAGACTCATAACCTGATCGACCACTACGCCATGTCAGAACTACTTTGTCAGGTTGAACATTAATAAGTTTGTTTGTTTGGAAAAGTGAATTAAAGAAACCTGCAAGTTGATCCGAAGCAACAGAACCTCCCCAAACCTCGCTTGTTGATAAAGTAAGGTTTAAATCCGCCGCAACCACAAGGCTCTTTAGGGATAACAGACCATTGTTTGCGAGATTCAACCGGAACAATTTACACTCCAGACACGGTCCATAGACATTTAGAAGATTGATATTCCTTTTAGTAGCAATAATAGATCCTGACAACAAAATCCCACCACACGTAAGAAACAAAATCAATTTTAAAATATGAGGATCCCACGAAACTACAAGGCCACCCGATGAGCCAACTGAACTCACTGCATAAGTTACTCAAGAAGGACAAAACTTAAGCATAAATTCCTGAGATTTATGTTCATGGACCAAAGTCTCCTGTAAGAAAAATATATTTGAGTGTGTATTATCCAAGGCCCGATGAAACGAAGCAGCTTTTATGGAGCCTCCAATCCCTCTAAGATTTAAAGACATATAAATAATCACTTAGCCCTTGCTAGGGCCTTCACTACTCTAAGTGCCCCACTTTCGGATGTGGATGGGTCTGTGACATAAGAAGAAGATGTTGACGACTATAACTTTTTTCGTGAACTTCTCGTTTTAATCGGAGAATATTCAATCCCGAGACCTTGTGGCGAGGAATATTCCTTTCCGGGCTTTGTCTGGGGGAGAGTCTTTGTGCCGAGATCACCTGAGAAGTTGGAGGGATCAATAACAATATTTCCAAAGACAGTAGGTAAATGAGTCGGGGTATTACTGTCCCACGGAAAAAGAATTAGGGAGTCTAGAACCGCAGCTAATGAGGATTCTCCCTCCTCAAATTCACGGCAACCCGAAATCGATTGTGTCTCATCCGGGAGAGAAGAAACCCCTAGTTGATCTTCTGCGGAGGTAAGGGGAGGTGAAAGTACACGTTCAACAGGAAGGTTGAGTCTGGTAAAGTGAGAGACAGAACATGTGTATCCCTCTGGTCACTAAATTGCTTACTAACAGTAGCACCCAAACCCCCTGACAACATATAGTCTGCAATAGGAGAGGATAGAGAACTTGATGGCTTGTAAGTCGATAACCCTCTACCACCCCCCGAGCAAGGCTTCACCGAAGGATGAGGGAAAAATAACTTTGAAGTAGAATTTAAAGCTTCTTTTTCCAATAAAGATAAAGTATTATACAGTGTCGGACAGTATAGTAATAATTTACCCGTGAAAGTTACATCTCGTTCCGGTGAGGGAGTAGACTCCAATGAAGGAACATTTTATCCAATGCCTACAAAAGCTACTTCATCCTCTAAATCCCCCAAGTCCCTATAGAGAGTTGTGTCTCCAGATACTTCGTCTTCCCCTTAACCCATACAAGTGCTTCTCAGGTGTCTGGTATTATGACAAATACTGCAACGAAAAGGGATTCCAACATAGTCCAGCCTCTGGACTATTCTATGTCCCCTCCAATCGATATCAAGGAGTTCAGGAAGTCCTCCATGGACGTCCATCTCGACAATTATTTTCTCCATTTTCCTAGATGGCATCAAAAGAGTGGAATCATCTAGGGAAACTAAAGAGCCTAGCAAGTTACCTATCGCTTCCAAGGAAGCCACATTCCACATTTGTAAGGGTAGACCAGGGAGTAAGACCCATAAGTGTCGAAACTGGAAGTACTCTGTTTCAGGGTTAAAAGCCAAATGCCAATGTTTTATCATCAGACTGCTACCTCCAATCATCCATCTCTGAGCTAGTAGTTGTGCAGAGTCTTCAAGGGTCTTACAAATGAATCCAAGCCAACCCTTGGTCAGATATATAATCTATGGGGAGTATCCTAACGTTGGCTTCCAGTTTATTTCCACCCACTCCTATATAGAAGCTTTACACAAATATTTGTAAGACAGTCTACCCACAAGCCCACAAAGCGCCAAAGTGCAGGTCTCGGCAAGACCCACATATGAGCCAATCACCATCTTATGAACTGATTTCTTCGCCTTCCACAGTGTGCGACTATAACTAGTAGACCCAGAACCCCTACCACCTTCCTTTATGCGATTAATGACAGGCTTACCCTTATCCCTTGCTTCATGGGACTGGGTCACAGAATATCTCTCGGTCGAGAGTGGAAAACCAGATGTAGAATGCAAATACTCTGCAAAAGACAAAGCAGGAACTGAGCTAAGGGAGGAACGTTGAAGTGGTGGTAGTTGGGAAAGCTTTGAAGGTGTGTTTATGGTGTCAGTACGAATGACCACATAATCCACCTGATCGAAAAGACCTTCAGCCTTCCCCACTTCCTCGTCCGCCACATTCATCAATGTGTTGATGTTTGCTTTGACAAATGGAGGTAACTTAGCGGTCATGACCTTCCACCTGGGCTCCACTCAACCCTGCCCCCCAAAAGAGTTAAAGTGTTTCAGGAAAGTGCCAAAGCGAACCTAAAAATGATTAATAAATGGAGTAATAACCCCACCACCAGATGTCTAGTAAAGAGTGTGCGCTTTCCCAAGGAAACCAACAATCCAATTCCAAACAATCCAATTCCAAAAGATGGTAAAAAGGATCACTCCCTCTGCTAAAAACTAATCCAGAAGTATAACTAAACCACACTCCTATCAAGGAAGATCGCCAAATACTTACATCAATGAAAAAACCGGAAAAAATTCATAAACCTAGAAGCTCGAACAAAATACTAAAGAAGACAACCGCATTATAAACCCTCCTAGACCAGTGCAAACATCACTCGTTCGCCGCTATAAATCCATAACTTAAAATAAAGGGGAGGGTAAAAACGCCTAAATACCCGTCATATTTTATTTCACCCGTCAGTGCATGCATGCAATAGTTGACATACTTAGCCATTAACGAGCCATGTGACCATGTATTTAAATATAAAACGTTATCTCTTGTACTGCCTAAAGACTTTATGTACTACTCCAAATGCAGTACATTCTAGTCTGCAGTACTGGTCTATCTATAATCATTTATGGCCAAAGCTCGTCAGTGGCTGACACCCATATTTGGTACACTCAGTTTTGCTATGGAGAGAATGGCCGAGAAAGAAAGCTGTCACTGTGTACACTGTAATCTATTTACCAATGGCCTTTTCGCTATATTTTTCTTCTTCTCGATCATAATTAAACATTTCTTAGAGATTTTCGTTCTCTAGCAAAGACTGCCAATATGACTGAGCAGAGCAGGAATTGCAGGAAATAGCTTCGTCCGTTGCGATGTTCCTGGACGAGCTTCCTAAGATCCTAATTCGCAGCTCGCAGCTCGACCGCCTTCAAATGCCCATCCTGGCGAAACATATATCTTTAGTGTTGGCATCTCCGGAAGCTCGTCCACGAACATTGCAATCGACGAGACTAGTTCCTGCAATTCCTGCTCAGTCCGAGCTTTTGCTAGAGAGGCGTGGATCAGCACTGCGAAAGTTTCACACACAGAAGCAGCCCAGGAAACCACATTATTGAGTGCAGCGTTGACGATAATAAAAATTGCCCACAAAGTATTTCTCTCTCTCTCTGTGGAATTCTCTGTATATTGTTAACTTTGCATTCGATAATCTGTTTGCCCATGGCTCCTTGAAATATATAATTCCTCTCTTCATAAACTGAACATTCTGGCCGCCGGTAAAAGATTGTATTCAACGGATTAGGGATTTGGTTCTCTGTCTGAATTTTTAGCGGTGCTTTTTAATGTTTGTGTTGTATTTCAGGCATGAAGTTTTGTTGGGTATTTTGAACAGATAGAGTTGCCGTTCCTTTCTGTGGTGTTTTGGACATGAGAGCACTTCTGCATCTACGCCACGCCATTATTATGTGTTTTCTTTGTATTGGTCTCCTGATAGCTATATCTCTGATGAAATGTATTGTTCTCTTGAGGATTTTCTGAAATTGTAGGGGTAAAATGTTTTCAGGTTTGTATTGTTCTCTTGAGGATTTTCTGAAATTGTAGGGGTAAAATGTTTTCAGGTTTGTTTGGAATGGAATTGAAAAGATCAGATTTTTGCATTTTATTGGAAACATGGTCTGTGACATTAATCACAAATTATTTCTTTGGGTTATCTTTAACCTTCAATTTCGTTTGCATTTTCATCGTCTAGTTCTTTTCGATTCTTATTCTCTTTTTAATTGTACACATATTCCATTAAAAGAAGAAACAAAATTCATCTTTATTTCTATTTAGTAGGGAGGTTTCCAGCTTGAGTGGATTTAATGTTTAATGATTGGATCTAATGATTAAGAATATGTGTGTTTATTTTGATTAAAATTATTTTTTGGTTTTGGACTAAAACCTAAAACAACTTATAATTGGCTAAGAATTCATATTCATTGGATGAAAAAAAACACGTTAATAGTCCAAGACCCATAAACATCTATTAAGAGTGAAAGTATACCCCTTAGAAACCACCATTGATTCATTTCAATGTGTTTTGATAATGAGTTTTGATATTGAAAATTGTAAACATTTTCACAATTATTCTTATTTTGAAAAAGATTTGCATTTCAAAATAATCTTTCTCGAATTTTAATAGATACTAGGATAAAATAAATCTAAACAAAAGACCAACTCTTCATGTCCCCTCTTTCTCGTTCTAGAATGACTTATGTGTAGGAGTTGTCCCTAAGATATTAGGGTCATCGTGGTTCCTCCATTCATAAGCCATATTCATAAGCCTTAATGGGATCCATATATAATAGTCGTTTATCTCTAAGTCTTTCCACCAAAAGAAATTATGTTTTTCTTTTCTTTCTGGAGTTGGAAAATTCTTTTCCTTTGTACAAGATGTTGCCATGTAACCATTGTCAAAGAACACTATGCATCTAAAAATATTGTCTTTATCATCTAGGGGTTGGTTTTTGTTGATGTTGTTACTTTTCAAGACAATGTGGTTATGAAGACCTTAGCTTAAATCTACATAAATACATATTATGGAATAAGGAATAAAACTAAGGGCATTTGTTTCCAAAATTAAGAAGATAAATGTACCAAACAAACTTTCAAGGAAATTAAGCAATCTAATTCAAAGTGGAACCATTGTTAAATCTATAGAAATGGATCAAATCTAAGATACCATAGTCTCATAAATAAACCAAAGTTATCAATAAACACAACTTATGCTTACTTCAATTTTTTATTTCAAAAATAACTAAAACTTAAAATTTAAAATCCTTGTGCTTGTGGTTGAATAACCACTATTTTTTAGAAAATATCTCAAATCACTTATATATTTTGGTGGACCTACTTCAAGGAGGGATATTTCCATTTTATCTCACTATGGGTCTATCAGAAATATGGAGAGTGGGGACTTATTAGATGTGAAGTTGAATTTTGTATTCAACGAATGCCTACACTTGAAATTTGAGTAAACCTATATGGAGATAAGTTGAAAATATGATTAAAAATGTGGTTTTTCTTCTTTCCTTTTGAAAATTCATCTCTCTTATTTTATTATTTTAACTATTATTTTATTATTTTGCTTAGGAGGCACATTTTAGACCTCAAACTTCCCCTAATGACCATACTAGGCACTAGTGCCCATGAACAAAGGAAGAACCGCCCATAAATCAAGGCACCACTGCATGGCATGCCCATGAATCAAGGAACATCTATGTCCATTGACCATGTTCTCATGCAACCCCTATAAGAAGTTGCTTCATAGAAACACTCAACTTATTTCATGCTTGCCAAATTTTTTCTGCTCAGCTTCTCCGACACTTAGGCATGTATTTCCATCATGCAAGAGAACCCAAATCATGCATTGTATAACTCTGCAACCTTCCATCACAACCTACCATACATGTCAATGAACTATTTCAATGAACAAGCATGGGTGCCTATCTCCACCACCAAGGAAAGGAATGTACATCTTCCCCCACTTAAAAGTGTTTCCACCCTTGGCAGTGTCTCTAAGAGCTCCATCACTCTCCAAATTTTGTTGTCCAAAAATTGTCATCAACAAGTGCAACATCCATCCATGGTCGACTTCTTCAACCAATGTACAATGCTACTACCGAAATCACTACGTAATTTCCCTCGCTACTAAAAAATGTTGTTCCTAGATACATTTCTAGTGTTCACAACTCAGACAAATTGAGTAGGTAATTCAACTTCATGTCTACTTTATCACAATGCACCCATCCATGTCCTATTGAATGAAAGTGCCTCTACCTGAATTCTAGTAGGCACTACTTCTTGAATTCCTCTTCAACCTCCACATGTCTTGTGCAAATTTCATGACAATTGGTGGGTTAGTTGCATGATGGAAGATTAATCACTTGAAAACTATTTGAAGAAGTTAATTGCCATAGTTATCTAGTTCCCAATGAATGTTTGGAAAAACTGTTGAGAAGTTGAACCATCATAATTGCTTAGCTTCCAACGCACATTGGGGGAATAAATGGTTGAGAAGTGGAACCATTGAGATTGTCCATCTTCCAAGAGATGGTAGAAAAGAAAGGAGAAAGAGAAAGAGAGGAGTTCACTTCATCTCAGTGAGAGACGAAAAAGAGGGGACAAAGAAGGTATGTTTGTAGGAGAAATAACACAGATGAACGGATGCTCAGTTTTGTTTCACAACATGGAATAGAGGAATTCACTCAGATCATTGAATAAAGAATGAGAATCGTGTCATATGGTTTGATGATGTAATGAGATTGGAAGAGATCAATTATGTCTTGTTAATAAAGAATTTGTAGTCCCTGTTTAATGGTGTTGTCTCTTGTTTCATTTTTCTTTAACTGCCAATTCCTCATGGTATTAGTTAAATGTTAATTTATGTTAATTCTAGTATGTTGGTAGTTGTGCACTCTTTGGGAAGAAACCTAGTTTTGTAGTTGGTTTATTACAATATTGAAGGTTACTGCATCAAGTGGTATCAAAGTAGGTTTAGCTCCTAAGTTGTGAGAAACAATGCCCAGAAGTAAGGCATGTGAATGTTAGTCTGAGTGAGGGATACAAGATAACTTGTAAGGATGCCTATACATAGAGTAGGAGCATCACGAAGAGGTGTGAGGAACCAAGAATTAGAGGAATTACAAAGGAGGATATAAGAACTAGAAAATAAGAGGCCTGGAGATAGTGAAATGGATTGAAAGTCAGAAGACGAGATTGAAGAAGAGAGAAATTTTGAGGAATTATACCCAAAATTGAGTTTGATATATTTTATGAAAGAAAAAGGTTGTGCAAGGGTGGAAGTTTCATGCTATGATGGTAGTTTGAAAGAGGAGACTCTCATTGATTAGAGAGGGAAGCTCGAAAGGTTATTTTAGTAAGATAATGTCCAGGACCCCAATAGGGTTTGATTTGCCATGACAAAGGTAAAGTTTCATGTTGCACATTGGTGGGATATGCTATAGAAGGAAGGGGTAGACAACCAACATGAAAATATAAAAACTTGGAGGAAGGTGGTGTGTAATGTCCCCACTTTGGGACATCATCACAGTGCAGAGATTTATGATGACCAGAGTAGCCAGATGGATGTCATACCGAGTACAAGGGTATTTGAGAGGCATTGTGGGGTCCAACTTGCATTGATCATCAGATTCCATCATTATGATCCATTCCGCACAGGTTGGCTTTGGTTTCGTTGCATTCTGACGATTTCCATGATTTTGACTATTTTGAGCTATAAGTTAATTGCAATCACTGAAGAGGTCATTTTGGGAACATTACTTGGAGGAACCTCTCAGTGTAATAGCTCATTGGAATTGGGAGGAGCAACACTATAGGATGGGATGGCTAGAAGTGACTTTCAGTGGCCAGGTAAGCCACAAGGAGAGATAAGGAGATTTTCAGAGGTAAAAAAGTTAATTAATTAATTAAAGTGATTTAATTAATTAATTAAATATTAATAAAATGAAAGTCACTCTGGAGGGACAAGGTAAGCCAAAAAGTATAAAAGGAAGGCAAGGGCCTCTACTCTATTATTCATGTATGATCTTATTTTGATATCTGGCTTTTAGCTAGTGAGCCCAACATTGGGGGTTTTGAGGGTTTTGACTTAACAAACCCTAGAGGATGATTCGATGGTGAAAGATTCCACCTAATTTGTCCCAAGCTTCGTCTCGAAGATGCAATACGCTCCCACACCATTCTAGTTCTAGATCTACTCAGTTGCAGGAGGGTTCTACATCAATTGAATGTGCAGGTAGAGAGAGAGTGCACCATTTGAGGGTTTCCAGCAAAGGGGGAGCACCATTTGAGTGTTTCCTGCAAGGGGGGCGCACCATCCATTGAGGGAAGTTCATTGCATGTGTTTGGCAGGGTTTTTGGAGATTCTATCACCTGGGTTCTTCTTGCAGGGTCTTCACCATCATTCCTAGTGCCTTCTGAGAGAGTTTTGTGGTACATATGATTTTCTAGAGAATTGGGACGAATTGAAGAGAAGGAGGGTGTTTCTGAGATTCAGATCTAGTCCGTTTGGAGGGGTTACACTTCAGATATGACCCTAAGACATCACCTAGTGACTTGTAGTGTCTCGATCTATATTCCTAGGGAGTTTCAGAGCATTTGGAGGCCTCCTTGATCAAGGCCAAATTATTAGGGTTTCAGTCATCCAGTGGGGCGCACCATTCAGTGGAGGAGTTCAGATCTATAGGGTTTGAGAGGGATCTTGGAGATTCGGGCACCTGGGTTGTTCTTGCCATCACCTGATCTATTGTTTGGCATCTTTCTTGATGTTATTAGACATCTTTGGCACCAGGGTCGAATTGTTGAGGAGCTTCAACTATCCAACAAGACATGGCATTAGTTTTCATCTCTTATCCAGCCTTTGGTGGCTTATTTTGTATTGTCGGGAGCATTTTCTAGCAGCTCTATTGTCCATGTTCTTGGCCATCTGTTGAGCATTCCATATCGGCATCTTCATTGTAGTAGGTTTCTCTATTTCATGAATAAAAGCAGTTTGAGATGTTTTGGCTTGTCTATTATATTGCATATGGTTGAGGTATGTTCCATGGTTGTCTCTTCTTGTTATTTGATGCAAACATTCATATAAACACATCAGTAAACCCTAAGGCTGAAATCAAGAGGCCATTCAACAAGTAAACACATCTAAACAATAGATCAGCAAAGTGTTTGACAAAATACCTCACTCAGAAAAAGTTTTAAAAAGACACCAAAACCGTGATGATCCTTGCACAATGGCTTGGGATCATTACAGTGGTATCAGAGCTTAGATTCCTTCTAGCCAGTGGGGATTAGCAGAGTTACAATGAATATAGATATTGTTAATAGGATTGAGGAGTGTGCAAGTGAATATGAAACCATCAATAATTTCAGGGGGCTATTAACATTCGAATGGTTCCTATCCTATAAAAATCCTAGTTGGAACAAAAATAAGATTGCAGGTTGGCTCAAGGCAAGAGAGGAAATTAGAGCAGCCTTTGGGAGGAACCCCACGCCCATTAGGAGGGAAAAATAGAGAAACCCCACACCCATTAGGAGCACACAACGTTGCTACAGTTGCAAGGGAACCTAATCATCGATGTAGGGGTAAAGATAAGAAGCATATTGTTGAGGTACGAGAGGACAGTGTTGATGAGGCATGTGAGGATGGATCGATTGAGGCTTATCTGGAGCAGTTTGATGATGAGAGTGACTCTTTCATAGGGACTAGTGATAGTGACGCTTGCACAGAGGATGATGATTCTAGCATGCTTGAGGAGGATAGTGACCCTTGTATAGTAGATAGACAGTCTGGTGGATAGGACGATAGCACCAGTACTTCAACAGACATATCACATGGTGTTGATGACCTTACACCTCAGCAGAGTGGTGACACTAGTAAGGAGTGTTAATGTTTATGCTATTATTATAGTTCTTTGCATTTCATAAAGATAAGAGCATAATAAGCACAAGATCACTGAGAAATACACATCCACAATAGACACAGAATTTATCCTGGGAAACCCTCTAGGGGAAGAAAACCCAGCAAAAACTTCCTTATCATAAATAGCTTATCAAAAGTTCAAGAGATAACTCACCCAATACAGAAAATCCTCCTCCAAGAGATGCGCCACCCTTCTTCTCCTCTCACCAACTTGAAAATGCAACTTGCCTCATAAGAGAATGAGCAAGTGAAGTGTGTGTTAGAAGTGAGGTGCTAGCCTCTTATTTATATCAATTTGGCACGTGTGAAGAGTCACCATCTTCCAGGGCCGACCTCTCACACTGGGTGGGTAAATCCACCTTTAATTAAATCTGGCTCTTTCATTATAATTGTTGGGGCCGACTTCTTATTCTTTACATTATAATTGTCCGATGACCAATCCGCAAAAGGGGATTTGGTCCTTATACAATTACCGACTTGATTAATTCTCAATGGGGATTAATCTAATAATAAAAATAATAATAATGACATGA
>ML776566.1:1249281-1260107 GCA_009831015.1 Picea engelmannii
AAGAGATGCGCCACCCTTCTTCTCCTCTCACCAACTTGAAAATGCAACTTGCCTCATAAGAGAATGAGCAAGTGAAGTGTGTGTTAGAAGTGAGGTGCTAGCCTCTTATTTATATCAATCTGGCACGTGTGAAGAGTCACCATATGCCAGGGCCGACCTCTCACACTGGGTGGGTAAATCCACCTTTAATTAAATCTGGCCCTTTCATTGTAACTGCTGGGGCCGACTTCTTATTCTTTACATTATAATTTTCCGATGACCAATCCGCAAAAGGGGATTTGGTCCTTATACAATTACCGACTTGATTAATCCTCAATGGGGATTAATCTAATAATAAAAATAATAATAATGACATGATTAATCCACAATGGGGATTTAATCCAATAACAAAATAATAAGAATGCTCTTCGCAGTTACATTATTTCAACAAGGAGTCACATGTGTTAGCACCCAAAGATGATCAGCTTCCTATGGGGGACCGTGACACATATGTCACATGTTCAGACACCCATCATAGCCACATCACATGAGGAGATCAGTGGCACGTTAGGTATGATGGATGAGCTTAGTGTGAGGGATGCACACCATGGACAGGTAGACCCACAGATCTAGGAGGAGGTATAGGACGTACAAGCACTTGACCTCACACATACAGGTCAGCCAGAGGAGATGGAGTCACAACTATTGGAGACTCCATTGGATGAGTAGATTGTAGAGACTGATAGATTGATGGAGCACTTACTTCCAGGATCAGCTTGCATTGATGAGGATGCACTCTTTAGTATTCAGGATGACCATAGCATGTGTCTAGACACAACTATATGGGATCGAGGCGTAGAGGATAGTAACAGGATGAGTGCACAGGAGGATATGGCTGCTCACACAGGATACAATGTGATTCAGGAAGAGATAGCATCTAGTGATGGTATGCATTGGCATACAAGAGTACCCAGCAACACAACAAGCAGTGGACAGTTCAACACATTATCTTATGCCGAGGGTGTTTTTGTGGATTCCAAAGTTGACACTAGTAGGATTGACACTAGCAATGAGGGGTCTGAGATGGCACCTCAACATGACCATGATCAGGAGTCACACCACTTAGCAACACAATTGAGAGTTAGTGAGGCTATGATCATGGCAGCCACTAGACATATTGATGACATGCATACAGTGATGGAAGATTACTGTTGGAGAGCATCAGTGGCATAGGGTAGCTCAGATGGAGGATTTTCCATGGATGATTTTCATACTCTCAGGGAGAGAGTATCTGTGATGAGGACTGAGTACCAGCAGTTGTTGACAGACAAGGATTATCTACTGTTAGTGAGATGTATCTTGAGGCTCTGAGGGAGCAGGAGTTGGAGATGGACTGACTCACTCAAAAGTTGGAGAGCACTCGAGGATTCTTGAGAGGCACACAGACAACCCTTCAAGAATCAGAATCTAGATCATATAAGTCTCTTGAGGAGATTCATCAGCAATCCACTTCATCTGTCTTAGTGGATACTCAGATCTATCAGTCAGTCACGTTTATAGAGGATGTTGGTGATCAAACAGAGGAGCACTAGTTGATGGAGGACACTTCCACTTTTGTTCTGAGGGCAGTTGACCTCCATGTCGAGGTTGATCCAACAGTATGCCCAGGATCTGTGATGCATCATAAGTCTACGGGAGATGACATGAGTATGCCGAAGAATAGAGTGATGAGTGATAGCTCATAGAGACATGCTGAGATATACAACCAGGTTCCGACAGATGTATGGGATTGCAGGGAGGGGACACACGTAGGGGAGTATGCATATTTCACTCTTTTGTAGCATCCCATAGTTATGATTGAGCACCTTCACCAGATCAGCATTCGCATGAGGAGAGATAGACAGTGGCTGAGAGCATGGAGAGTGCCTAGGTCGAGGCCACCTGACATGATTACCTTTACGACATCTAGCTAGAGAGAGAGGGATCGTCATAGGCAGATAGTTGAGACTTGGTGTGTGAGAGAGAGCATCATGGTTCAGGTGCTAGAAGATGAGCACATAGGGCTTCTGACAGTGATCAGTCTCACACAGGAGCAGTTAGAGAAGATTGGAAGTGATAAACTTCCAAGTTTTCCATGGGACCCAGGAGTCTGTTTTGTTATCCCGATGTTCATGTTGACCCAGGTTGCACCGAAGAGCCACACACTCCACCTTGGTTTGGGTTGGAATGGGTCTGCAGGTACTTGTCCTATGGGGTGATACCTTTTCTTCTGCTTGATCATCATGATAGAGCAAGGAGATGTTTGGATAGGTACTTCTACAAAGTTGCCTTTACAGATACAGTTTCTGGACAGCAGGTCCAGTGGTCACAGGTATTTCGTCTTGAGGATCCAGGAGAAGAGGATCCAATATGTATGCAGGGGGCAGACAGTCATGGTCATAGTAGTGCAGTGTCAGTATGAGGATCTTCGACAAAGGTTAGCATGGGACCTAGGGATTGCAGAATTGAGTAGTTCATTGACCGACAGGGGAGAGTGGACCATTGTAGGGGAAAGTTATTCTAACCTTCCATTGAGCTTCAGTGTTGATAGGAGCACATTGTTTGCGGGTGCCTCACGAAGGTCTTGCATCACCTCAGTGTTATAACCCTAAATTGCACCACACATGCTTACCTGGCATCAGGCCAACTCATATCCCTTCCTTGCCAAGGCCATGCTGAACAAACTCTTGAAAAACCTCTTCAATCAAGTAACCCACGCCCTAACCCATTACTAGGCACGTTGGAATGCTAGCAGGCCTTCTACTGCACGCGTTGGAACGCTGGCTGGCCCACTACAACCCGCATTTACCTAACAAAGCACAAAAATAGGAAAGTTGTCGACGAAACAAAAAGATTTAGGTCAGTTAACTGGAACTCCCAGCCATGCATGGCCGAGAGTTCGTCCAAAACCCTAGCTCCTTCTAGACTATAAAAGAAGGAGTAGGAGTACTATTTGGAAGAGGAAAATCATAGCAAAGAAACTCTTCCCAATTGCCGAATCCATTTTTTCCCAACCCTTTAGCCTCTCCTCAATCTTCAGGAGAATTCAAGCAAAGCAGTTGGAGGACAAAGAAGAGGAGGAGCCCAGGATCAGGATCAAGGAATGGTGGCCGATCTCTATTATTATTGTAAGTTGATTCATCTTGAGATTAATAAAGAATACTTTTCCCGTCCCAATGCACGAGTTTTATATGTTTTATTCAATTTATGCTTAATCTCTAACCCTCTAGTAGAACAATAGCATGCATGCATAGTGTTTTCTCTTGATTGCAGGATCGTCTTTGGAAGGAGCAACAAAAGCAAGAGGATAAAGCGCAATGGAGGATCTACACCAAACATCGGTAAAAAGGTTAGTAGGTTCTTTCCATGTTTGCATGTGAAAAAGGGTTTTAGGTTTGGGGTAGAAGGTTAAAAGTAATTTCTTAAGGGTCATGATCTGCATGCAAGTTTAAGCCCTAGCTTGTTAGTCTGTAGGGTATAATTTCCCCACAACAGAATTGGCAACTCTGCTGGGGATATTTACTCTTAGGGTTTCCGGATTCAGTTGAAGGTTTTTGGGTAGTCAAAAGAATTAGATGTTTTGTTTCTTTGTTTGTCTGTTTTCTGTTAGGTCATAGCTAGTAGGGAACCTGGTTCTTTATACCAGCTTTTCCTTGACTATGCTTGACATTTATTATCGAGACACATAGAGGTACACGCGGCCTGCAAAAGGCCTGCACGTGTGTAACCCGCGCCCTAACCTTCTACAGCCCGCGTTTGAACGCTTGTTGTAGTGGTTTCAGTAGCGTGTAGGGCTCAAGAAGCTTAAGAGGTAGTCTCCTCTTCCCTGTTAGAATTTCCATTCTCAGGGGGCTTTCCGGATCCTGTCTGGGTCTTGCTAGTTCATTGTCTTGTCTCAGTTTGCTTTATTGCATTTGTTTTCTTTTTGCAATTATTTTTCTTTTCTGTTAAGAAGAAGCATCCAAACCTTTAAGAGACCCTGGTTGTCAATACCAGAGGCCTTTTTCAGGTCTGGGCTGCCTTTGTTGTTGTTTTGTCTTAGCATTTACATAGACCCGCGACCTATTCAGGTTTAAACCGCGGGTACCTACGCGCTATTATAGCTTAGCACGCGTTTACACGCGTGCTGTTTTAGTGACAGTCGCGGGCTTGATTGGTTGCTTTTCAGCCTAGGTGGGGCAATCATCCCCTCCTGTGGTGAGAAGTGTGCCTCTCAGGGGTTTGAGTCTAGGGCTGCACAGTCAGTAGGTTAGGGCCTCTTACCTTCAGCCTGTTGTTTCTTAGTTGATTTTTGATAGAAAAGATAACAAGGAAAAAGATTTTGTTTGATGGTTTTTAGACAAGCGTAGGAGTCAGTGCTTTCTTGATTGTCATTTGTGTGTCTTTGCTCTGGTTCCTGGTGATCTGCGCTTTAAGCCAGAATTTTATTTTGTTTCTTGGTTTTGTGCTTGTCGGCATTTTCCCTTTGTTTCTTCATTTAGCACTGAAATAAAAATAAATAAATAAAATTCTCTCTTTTGCGTTTGCTTCTTTGTTTGAAGATTGTGTTGTTGCATTAATAGCTAGGAATAAGTCTTTTTTGCATAAGTTTTTGCAGTACATTCAGAGTATAAGTAGCTCGTAGATTTGAGCGAAAGTCCTTTATATTTACTGCATGAAATCTTAGAAAATTTGAAAAGAAAAAGAAGTCTTTCTTATTGAAAAGTTGTTGGTTTTTGCATTGTTTGTAAAAGTTTTTGTTTCCAAGCATTTCCTGTTCATTTTGCTTTGAGTCTTTACACACCATCAGTTTCACCTCCATACCTTGTGACGTAAAAAAGCCCATTAAAAGCAACGCTAATTAAAATCAATTAGACTTTTTGTTTGTAGGGTGCATACACTAGCTCAGGACTAGGGCCTTGGAATAGGTTGGAGAGTAAATTCTCCAAGGCCACTCAAACCAAACATTGGAGTCTGTCAATAGGGAGTGTAGAAGTCTAGTAGCGTGAAAGTTATCTGGGACCCCCCTCTAACACAGGGGCTAAACACAAGGTCGCGTAAGGAAAGGTGGCAGAGATAACCCCTCCAAAGCTGGACCGAGTGCAGCGGAGAACACATATCGAGGATTTGTTAAGGGATTCCGTCATTTGTATTTGCCATGGGGCTTCATGGGTCTCGAATCCGTTCGAGGTCCTCAGTTGCTTTATTTTAGTGTGTGTTACTGTTTGCATGTGTAGAATACCTTAGCGTGTCGTGGATCTTCTCACACAATGGAGGATTTAGAGCTCCACCAGTCACGAAGGCTTCTGGGCCTGTCGCCGGTTATATTGGAGCCACCCCCGCCACCATTGAGGCAGAAGCTAGACCAACAAGGGTCTTTCAAAGCAACCGGGTTTCAAACCATTGAGCCCGAACAACTCCAGGAGGAATCAACCGCTAATATTGGCATAGTTGAAACCCCATCCATTGATACTTGGTCGGACATTATTGTGCCAATTCAATTTTACGAACGCCTGTCAGTGCCTAACCCAGTTATGGAACCAAACTCTGTTACTTCCTCTGGGAGTTCTTCCATTCCCATCACCGTTGCTATCACAGGAGAAGCTTCTCCTAACTTTCCTTTGTCGACGGTTCGGGCCACCATGGTCTCGACCGAAACTACGTCACACAGTGGACCGACCCCATCTATCGCGGCGGCCACACCTCCTTACACACCTAGTGCGACAGGCCCTCCGTTTTCATACGGTATGCCTAGTTCAGGTACAAGTTTTGCACTCACTTCCTCCACTTTACAGACTTTGGGTCTGGGGGCAGGGAGCTCTAACACTCCTCTGCAAGGTCAACTTGGGGGCATTCCTTTCCCTTTCAACGCTTTTCTTTACGCTGGAGGTCATATCTCTCCTTCGCCCCCTTCGTTTGGTGGTCCGCATCAGCAGTCCGCCGGGTAGCCTGCACACATAAGTTCATTTGGAGCTGGGAGTCAAGGAACACCTGCACAAACTCAGCCGGTAGGTTCGTCACCATTTGTTTGGAATGGGACGTTTGGTAATAACACTTTCGTGTCCACTACTTTCCCATCTGGGGGCACCCCCATTTTTGGACAGTCTACTCCGGCACAGGGTACTATTCCTACACTGGGGGCACATATATCAGGACCTTGGAACTCAGGACAAGGATCCATTCCTTCATCTGGAATGTCGTTCTGGGGTAATTCTTTCCACAGTCAATGGAACCCTGGACAAACTTCTATGCCTCTCCCTTCAGGACCGGCATGGGGTAATCCTTCCCAAATTCCTTCAAACACGATGAATGCCCAACATCCTATGTCCTTCATGGGGAATCAGCCAATGATGTCTCCTCAGATGCAAAATCCTTACGCTGGTCAGGGCTATGGTTTCTACCAGAATCCAGGCCAGCAACCAAACTTTTCCTGGAAACCTGGTGCTAGTCAAACTCCAGGACCCTTTTTTCCAAGCTATCAGCAGTAACCCAAACTACCTTTCCTAGCAACGTTACACTTGCCAGATTTGACACGGTTGTTAAATGATCCTATCTGTCACGATCCATGTTGGCCTCCTATGCCGACGAAGTTGCCTTCGGACATCCCAAAGTTCGAGGCCAAGCCTAACGAAGATCCAGGTGATCACATGACTACTTTCCACCTTTGGTGTTCATCTAACTCACTGAAAGATGACTCCATCCAGTTGCGATTGTTTCAATGCACTCTCATCGGGAGTGTCGCGAAATGGTACATAGAGCTTGACCACTCACAATATTCTTCTTTTGGCGAACTGGCGATGGCCTTCCTTAACCATTTCCAGTTACCTGTGAGATACGACGCCGACACAGAGTTGCTAGCCAATTTCGAGCAGAGGACAACGGACCATATCTCGGATCATATTCGAGAGTGGCGACGCCGAAAGAGTCTTATCAAGGTACCCATCCCACCAACATTCCTGCTTGAGTGGTTCCTTAAGTCTTTAGTTCCGCAGTTATCCAAAGACGTCGCGACTTCAGGGGTTTTATCCAAGGAAGATGCCATCATGAGGGCTCAATAGTTTGAGCTTATCTATTCTCAGTCTAGTCTATTCTACAACATCCTACCAGATGCACCATGATCGATTCTGGATAAAACCAGACAGAGAGCCGGACCACATGCTGATGGTATTGTTGGTTCGGCACAAACTAAGCTCGCTGAGCAATTGACAAAACAATTGCAGCAGTTATCTATACAACACTCAGCGGCCAGCCAGACCACTGCTTTGGCTGCTCCTCCTACCCAAACATCGGAAGTACACTCCGTACAGACGACTAACCCAAAGGCCACAAAACATCCTGAAGGGAAGAAAAAACAACACAAGAAGGGTAAGGGGGATAAGAAACCCACTGATAATGCTGGCGAGGGCACCACGGAAAAGAGGAAGGCGAGGTATCTGTGCAACTTGTGTACGGAAGACTACCTGACCCATCTATGCCCTCGACTTGCAAAGGCCCAGAAGTTTGTCACACAACAACAGCAAGCCGTGTTGACTAATCCCTTTCAGCATGGGCAAAATTTAACTCAAGCCTCTGCAAGTGCGGAAGGGGGTAGTTCAGAAACCTGCCCTCCTCCTAACAATTCCTCATCCGCAAACGTATATATGGTTAGGGGTGATGCTTTGATGATGACTAGAGCGCACGATTATAGTAAACCAAGCGCCTCTGAGAAGGGAAAAGAAGCCGAGATCCCATCTCTTCCTCTACAGATCGAGAAGACGTTGGGTGAAACAATGACATGCATTCCAAAGGGTGCATTTAAGAAAGTTTCTCACAATCCAAATGCAAGGGCCGCCCAGAATTACTCTGTGGTGGAAGATTTATCCCAAACCCCTTGTGCTATGTCCGCTTTGGAGGTCCTCCAAAGTTTCCCTACTCAGAGGAAAGCTTTGTCTACTACTTTAGGCTCTACTGAGACTTGTAACCCGAGTACCATCATGTTAGATACGACTAAATTGAAACCTCATCTGCCTTACCACGTCACGTTTCAGATAGTAGTGGCTCATCCCATGAAAACTTTTACACGAAATATTTTCCGCACGGTGGTCGACGAGGGTGCTTCAAATTGCGTTATGTCATTAGCATGCTAGAAATCCATTGGTCAGCCTGAGTTGTCTCCATCCCCTACTCTCCTTACTGCGTTCGATGGTCGTTCTTTCTGACCACCTGGCATCATTCCTTATTTTCCTATGCAGTTAGGAGGGAAGAAGGTGTGCGTCGAGGTAGAGGTAGTCGATGCCCCCCTCGACTATAATCTCTTGTTAGGTCGTAGTTGGACTTATGCGATGCAAGCAGTGGTTGCTATAGTTTTCTGAGTCTTGTTGTTTCCACACGAGGGTCGGATAGTGACCATTGATCAATTGTCCTTCTCTAGACCTGACCCAGCCTTGGGGGCATCCACAGTTCCCATGATTGATAATCCTCAAGCCGGTGTCATCAACGTAGGAGTTGGCTTGTGCCCATCTTTGATGGGTACTTTCAATTACCCACCTCCTCATGGCGATGTCAAGTTTATATCGAATCACCACAAGGCTGAGATTTTTCACGTCTCGTCGTTCCGCACGACTTACACTCAGGATCTGTGGATTCTTCCTTCCCCATCAGCCATGATGGATGAGACAGTTCATGCTGTCATTTCCATGCCCTTGTCGGCCGCTGAAGTCGTGTACTCTTTGGTCCAGCAAGCTTTGGCTACTCCTGATCCGACTCCCACACCAGAGTTGGATCCACCTGGAGAGCCTGTCTGGGCTCAGGGTTCTCTTGCCACCACCGATTCATTAGACTTAGTCTTGCCTTCTGACGAAGCTGTAATCGAAGCAATGACGAGTCCAAACAAACCTTGGGAAGATATTCATCACAGATCATATTTCCTCCCGGAGTTACACCGAATCGAGGCAGGAGAATTCACTATCACCATGATGGGAGATCAACCGTGTCCTATTAACCTCTTAGCTACACAGGAAATTTATGCTGAGAGCAATATGGTGACTATCGTTGAAAATATACCTATTAACATCTCCCGAAACCCTGGCGTCGTGGAGAATGTCTTCGTTGGAGTGGATTGGTCCTCCGAAGATATTCAAATTTATACGGATCTTTTCAAAGAATTCCGTGACGTTTTTGTCTGGTCTTATGAGGAAATTCCAGGCATCGACCCACAAAGAGTCTATCATGAGCTAACTTTGTTGTTTTTCAAGCTTACTTTGACATCCGAAAGCAACATCCGGGGAGACTGCATTTATGATTTTCGATCTCGTCCAGATTAACTGAGAAAAGCAACCATTATGGAGTCTTCTTTAAGCCCTTTTCAGACTCCTTAAAGATGAAAAGATTGTTGAGTGACCTTGTTTCTTCACACTCGTTAAACTGGTCCAGAATAACATTCCTTAAACGGGTCTCCTTTTAAGCCCTTTTCTGACCCTCTAAACATGAAAAGATTGCCGAGAGATCTTGTGACCTTCACGCTCGTTAAACTGAAATTTGAAGTCACGTCTGTCCGGTGGTAGTTTACCCCTTTTTCGGTCTGGATGGTAAACTGTACGAACAAAGGAATACTCTATTGAATTCCAATTCTTTAGAAGATTATCCTCAGGTATAATTTTATTCCTTTTTCGGGCTTGAGGGAGTAAATTTATGAAAAAGAAACCCCCACGGAGTCCATAGTTAAGCTCTTTTCAGACTCCCTAAAATTGAAAAGATCGCCAAGTGACCTTATTCTTTCACACTCATTAAAATGGTCTAGAAGAACATTCCTGACGGAGTCCATAGTTAAGATTTTTTCAGACTCCTTAAAATTGAAAAAATAGCCGAGTGATCTTGTCCTTGTCACACTCGTTAAAATGGTTTTGAATTGACGTCTAATCGGTGCTAGTTTATCCCTTTTTCGAACTGACTAGACTATTGACGAAAAAGGTACCCCAATGGAGTTTCCTTTTATGCTTTTTCAGACTCTCTAAATATGAAAAACCACCGAGCTTTCCTTCTCTGGGCTCGTTAAACTTACATCGAAGGACGTTACCATTGTGTGTTCTATCAACCGCGTTTGCATCCTTTACCCATCAGCCTAAGTACAGTTTGCGTTTGCGTCTTAACACCTTTGGCTACTGGAGGATTTTTCTCGAGTATCATTTCCCTAAGAACATCAGTCTTGTCCTTGTGCCTTGAGCTTGTATGTTTGCTATACTTATTCCTCCACTGTAACGTAATATTCCTTTATTCTTTTCAAAATAATCAAAAAGAACAAAAAAATCAAATATACCCCAAAAAGAGGATGGGAAAAGTATTTTCTTTATTGGCAGCATCATGAGTCACCCTTGGATAAAGCACATCTGTCCATTTGATTCATCAGGCTATGGGATGTAGTACGACCTTAGGAAGCTTTTCTCACTATACAGAGTTGTGTCCTCCACTGTTTGGTTACTCTTCCCAACATATGGAGAGTTTGCGTTGCCTCTTGCTTTGTAGACTTATGATTAACAGATATGCTACCTGAATCTTATCACTTGTCGTGCTATAATCCAAGGGAAGTTTTTCACTAAGCTTGAGTCGGCCCCTCTGCAATATGTTTCTTGTCCACATACCCGGCCATCCTGAATGTCCAATCAAGTCTTTGTTCAAAATCATTGAAGCCTTCAGTCTGATCATCAAGATTATCAAGTCCATAACCGACGAGCCGTCGAAGACCTCTGGGTAGTGCAGTTGTACACTCATATTACACTCCTACCTGAGTTTTAGAAGATTTTGAAGTTGTTTCTCGAGCTCTGAAGTACAACCATCAGGCCAAATCAACTTCT
>ML776566.1:1260215-1278620 GCA_009831015.1 Picea engelmannii
CAGATGCTCTTCTGACCTCACACATTAGGGGGCATCTGTTATAACCCTAAATTGCACCACACATGCTTACCTAGCATCAGGCCAACTCATATCCCTTCCTTGCCAAGGCCATGCTGAACAAACTCTTGAAAAACCTCTTAAATCAAGTAACCCATGCCCTAAACCATTACTGGGCACGTTGGAATGCTGGCATGCCTTCTACTGCACACGTTGGAACGTTGGCTAGCCCACTACAGCCCATGTTTACCTAACAAAGCACAAAAACAGGAAAGTTGCCGACGGAACAAAAAACTTTGGGTCAGTTAACTGGAACTCCCAGCCATGCATGGCCGAGAGTTCGTCCAAAACCCTAGCTCCTTCTAGCCTATAAAAGAAGGGGTAGGGGTACTATTTCGAAGGGGAAAATCATAGCAAAGAAACTCTGCCCAATTGTTGAATCCGTTTTGTCCCAACCCTTTAGCCTTTCCTCAAGCTTCAGGAGAATTCAAGCAAAGTAGTTGGAGGACAAACAAGAGGAGGAGCCCAGGATCAGGATGAAAGAACGGTGGCCGATCTCTATTATTATTGTAAGTTGATTCATCTTGAGATTAATAAAGAATACTTTTCCCGTCCCAATGCACGAGTTTTATATGTTTTATTCGATTTATGCTTAATCTCTAACCCTCTAGTAGAACAATAGCATGCATGCGTAGTGTTTTGTCTTGATTGCAGGATCGTCTTTGGAAGGAGCAGTAGAAGCAAGAGGATAAAGTGCAACGGAGGATCTACACCAAACATCGGTAAAAAGGTTAGTAGGTTCTTTCCATGTTTTCATGTGAAAAAGGGTTTTAGGTTTGGGGTAGAAGGTTAAAAGTAATTTCTTACGGGTCATGATCTGCATGCAAGTTTAAGCCCTAACTTGTTAGTCCGTAGGGTATAATTTCCCCACAACACTCAGTCGGGCATCAACATGTTCACTTGATGGAGGCTGTGTGGATCTTGGTAGAGACTAGGAGGATGGACTCACTTTGGGATGAGGCCATGTGTTAGGTACAGGTGACTCATGAAGTTGGTGTATTTTAGGATTATGTGTTCCAAGGGCTAGCAGTTCATGACTTTATATGGGACCCAGTGGGTAGCATGTGTGATTGTTCATCCTTGGATGGGTTCTACTATGTATCCCACAGGTGGACATGCGATATTGGCATTATATTTGAGGGGATTTGGTTATTGCTTGAGGAAAAGCAATTTTCTAGCAGGGAGGACTGTAATGCCCCCACTTTGGGGCATCATCACAGTCCAGAGATTTATGATGACCAGAGTAGCCAGATGGATGTAATAGCGAGTAAAGGGGTATTTTAGAGGCATTGTGGGGTCCAACTTGCATTGATCATCATATTCTATCATTATGAGCCATTCCGCACAGGTTGCCTTTGGTTTCATTGCATTCCAACGATTTCCATGATTTTGACTATTTTGAGCTATAAGTTAATTGGAATCATTGAAGAGGTCATTTTGGGCACATTACTTGGAGGAACCTCTCAGTGTAATAGCTCATTGGAATCAGGAGGAGAAACAATACAGGATGGGATGGCTAGAAGTGACTTTCAGTGGCCAGGGAAGCCACAAGGAGAGATAAGGAGCTTTTCAGAGGTAAAAAGGTTAATTAATTAATTAAAGTGATTTAATTAATTAATTAAATATTAATAAAATGAAAGTCACTTTGGAGGGACAAGGTGAGCCAAAAAGTATAAAAGGAAGGCAAGGGCCTCTACTCTATTATTCATGTATGATCTTATTTTGATATCTGGCTTTTAGCTAGTGAGCCCAACATTGGGGGTTTTGAGGGTTTTGACTTAACAAACCCTAGAGGATGAGTCGACGGTGAAATATTCCACCTAACTTGTCCCAAGCTTGGTCTCGGAGATGCAATACGCTCCCACACCATTCTAGTTCCAGATGTACTTAGTTGCAGGAGGGTTCTACATCAGTTGAATGTGCAGGTAGAGAGAGGGCGCACCATTTGAGGGTTTCCAGCAAGGGGGGCGCACCATCCATTGAGGGAAGTTCATTGCATGTGTTTGGCAGGGTTTTTGGAGATTCTATCACCTAGGTTCTTCTTGCAGGGTCTTCACCATCATTCCTAGTGCCTTCTGAGAGAGTTTTATGGTACAGATGATTTGCTAGAGCATTGGGACAAATTAAAGAGAAGGAGGATGTTTCTAAGATTCAGATCTAGTCTGTTTGGAGGGGTTACACTTCAGATCTGACCCTGAGACTTCACTTAGTGACTTGCAATGTCCCGATCTATATTCTTGGGGAGTTTCAGAGCATTTGGAGGCCTCCTTCATTAGGGCTGAATTATTAGGGTTTCAGTCATCCAGTGGGGCGCACCATTCAGTGGAGGAGTTCAGATCTATAGGGTTTGAGAGGGATCTTGGAGATTCTGGCACCTAGGTTGTTCTTGCCATCACCCGATCTATTGTTTGGCATCTTTCTTGAGGTGATTGGACATATTTAGCACAAGGGCCAAATTTTTGAGGAGCTTCAGCTATCCAGCAGGACATGGCATTGGTATTCATCTCTTATCCAGCCTTTGGAGGATTATTTTGTATTGTCGGGAGCATTTTGTACCAGCTCTATTGTCTATCTTCTTGGCCATCTATTAAGAATTCCAAGTTGGCATCTTCATTGTAGCAGGTTTCTCTATTTCATGAATAAAAGCAGTTTGAGATGTTTTTTCTTGTCTATCATATTGCATATGGTTGAGGTATGTTCCATGGTTGTCTCTTCTTGTTATTTGTTGCAAACATTCATGTAAACACATCAATAAACCCTAAGGCCGAAATCAAGAGGCCATTCAACGAGTAAACACATCTAAACAATAGATCAACAAAGTGTTTGACGAGATACCTCACTTAGAAAAAGTTTTAAAAAGACCCCAAAACCGTGATGATCCTTGCATAATGGCTTGGGATCATTACATGGTGAGAAAAATCAAGGATAAATTCCTACATGTCGATTACTAGAAGAATTTGTGTAAGAAGGTGAAAAACTTAAGGTAGAAAGAGACATATGTCCGAGAGTATACTGAGGAATTCTTCAAACTATCACTCATATCAGGAATAAAATAACTGGAATATGAAAAAGTAGCGAGGTACATGAATGAGTAAAATATCATATTCAAGACGAGATGAGTATGCATTTCTTTCGTAATGTAGATGAATCCTATCAATTTGCTTTGAAGGTGGAAGAAAATATTGATAGAAAATTGCAATGAAAATGTTGAGGTAGTGAACCTAGAGGCATGGGCAGAGAAAGTACAGTTGAAGGCAGTGAAAAGGAGGATGAATCCACCAGTAGCGAAAGTAATAGAGGAGGCAATGGAACTGGAATAGGCGGAGGATTTGGAAGAGGAAAAGGTGATTATATTATTACTTTATACAAATGTGAAGTAGATGTACTCAAGGAATTTGAATTTCCATAGAAGTGTAATTCGGGAAAAAGAGGTGAACCCGAACACAGGTTGCACGGGAAGATCAAACAATGAATTTTGGTGAAAATGTGATGGTGCTTCAGTAGGAGAAAGGTGAGAATTTAATGTTCCAGAGAGTGTTACTTAAAGATGAAAAGAAGAGAGAAAAAGAGCTTGAGCAAAGGAAGAATGTTTTTAAGACTAAATGTAAAGTTCAACGAAAGTGTTGCAATCTAGTCATAGATGGTGGAAGAACAAAAAAATTGGGTTCCATGGAATTCATTGAGAAATTAAAATTAAAAGGTATTCCACATCCCAATCCATATTCGGTTTCATGGTTACAAAAATGATAGCAAGTGACTGTGATAGAACAATGCTTGTTAAATTTTCAGATTGGAAATTTCAATGAGCAGGTCTTATGTGATGTGGTACAAATGGATGCATTCCATGTACTTCTTAGAAGACCATGGTTTTTTTATAGGAAATTTTTCCATGATGGCAGAGAGAATACTTATAAATTCATAAAGGTTGGACAATGATACCAATTGGAATCAATGTCGGAAAATGCAAGGACAACAATAGTAAAAAGTAGTAGCAAATATGTGGGCACTAGTAATAGCCAAGTCATGTTGTGTTTAGATAAGTAATTTTTGAAAGAACAAAAAAATTATCATTTCTACTTAGCCCTGATGCCGAAACAAGTCCAAGAAATGGAGAAAATGAATCCTATACCATCGGAGATTCAACCTTTGTTGAAGGAATTTGAGGAAATCATTGCAGATGATCTACCGATAGGTTTACCTCCCTTGAGAAGTATGACACGTCAAATTGTCTTGATACTAGGGTAAAGTCTACCTAATAAAGCTCCTTATTGGATGAATCTAGTAGAGAGAGAGGAAGTGAATAAATAGGTGCAATAGTTTCTTGACCAACAATATTGAAACCAAAGAAAGGGGGTGAATGGAGAATGTATATTGATTCACAAGATCTTAATAGGATTACTATTAAGTAAAGGTTTCCCTTACCAAGGATGTACAACCTTATGGATTATTTTAATGGGGACAAGTACTTTTAAATGATTGATTTAAAGAGTAGATACGATCAAATTTGGATAAGGGAAGGTGATGAGTGGAAGACAACATTTAAGATGAAGGATGGATTGTTTGAGTGGCTAGTCAAGTCGTTTGGGTTAACCAATGCCCCTAGAACATTCATGAGACTTATGAATGAAGTATTGAAACCATTTTTGGGAAAGTTTGTTTTCATGTACCTAGATGACATTTTAATTTTCAGTAAAACCAATGAAGAACACCTGGAGCATGTGAGAAAGGTGTTGCAACGATTGAGGGAAGAGAAGCTACTGATAAATTTGAAGAAATGTAAGTTTCTGAAGGAAGAGTTAGTATACTTGGGATTTTTTATTTCCAATGAAAGATAGAAGATGGATCCTAAAAAGGTAAAGGATATTTTGGATTGGCCAACAACTAAGTGTACCTTCGATGTGAGAAGTTTCCATGGGTTAACAAGTTTGTACAGGAAATTTATCTGAAATTTCAGCGATATTTGTGCACCACTTACTGAGTGTATGAAGACAGGGATTTTCAAGTGGACAACAACATCCATGAAGTCATTTGAATACATAAAGGAAAAGGTAACCGAACAACCAGTTTTGGCACTTCTAGATTTCAATAAAGTATTTCAAGTGTACATAGCTACCATTCACCCCGAAATAGATGAGTTTACCATACATAAAACTTAAAAATATAATTAAAAATGTATTCAAACATGAAAGAATTAATTGGAAACTAAGTGAGAATTTCATATCCACTTCCTTGAGTTTGATCTCTGGCCCCTTTGATGGTTATTTTACGTACATCCTCATTGAAATGTTGTATTATTAGGTTTCTGATTTGTTGACAATATACCAGTATTCAAACTTGAAAATATGGGGGAAATGGTGGGGAATATCTTGGAAACTATAACTGGGAAGTTGTATATTTCAACAAGACCTTTCCAATTGTGTAAGGAGCACACAAAATGAAGCTCGAAGTAAAACTTTATGGAAAAAATAAAATTGGGATTTAGGTCTTGTTTGGTGCGTTGGGTTGTGCTCCTTGCCCATGTATGAGGTAGCATGCCTTAAGTTTTGTGGCATGATTACCAATGCATTTTATCCTCTTCTATACATCATAATCTAGGTTGGAATTCGAAATTATGGTTTATTCATCCATGCCTCAAGAGATTTGATCTTCTTCATCATTTTCTTTTGTAGGAAGACGTGTTAAAATGAAATCAAGAAAAATTTAAAAGATGAAATTTATCGGCTTTCACAATCTATTTGTCTTGCTCACATATCAATGTTGATAATACTTTTGATTTTACAATGTGTCAGGGATAAGATTATGCTTCATTGTTGATACATTGGCGTTACAATTATATTTTTTAATTGATATACATGTTTAAGAGAAGAGGGAAGATGATGATTTAGAAGGATAGTGTAAGGTACTAGATCTATTATAATAGTTGAAAACATAAATATTGCAGAGAATAACAACAGAACAACAAAATAGATGAAACCACATCACCAAAATAATACCTTTATTGATAGGTCTTCTTACATTTGACGTATTCTTCCTTGTTGTTAGGCCTTATTATTATCGGCCTTTATTACATGGAAATATATTATTATACCTATGTAAGGGGTTAGGGAGGTTAGATCCATAACATGCCCTCCCCATTGAAGAATATCCTTGTCCTCAAGGCTTGAGATGAGGAAATTGTTGTAGAATCGTGGTTGGCTCCTAGGTGGGGTCTTCTAGATTTGTATATTTCCATTGAACTAACACTTCCTTGATGGTGGGTTGATGGAGACGACACTCTTGCTGGTCCAAGACTGATTGTGGCTACAACCAAATGGAACCTTCTTCATCCAAATCAAGGAGACTAGTTTGATTTTGGCACTTAGTTTCAATCACCTTCTTTAAGAAAGAGATGTGAAAAATGGGATGGAGTTTAGAATGACTAGGTAGAGCTAACTGGTAGGCCACTAATCCCACTCTCTTAAGCATAGTATAAGGACCATAAAATTTGGGAGAAATTTTCTAACAATGTTTATCTTTGAGTGAATTCTACTTATAAGTTTGCAGTCAAAGAAACACTTGGTCCCCTTCAACAAATTGACATTCGAAACAACCTTGATCTGCTTGTTGCTTCATGTGATTTTTAACCATGGCCAATTTTTCTTTGAGGGCACGAAGAATCGCCTATCAGACTGTAAGATTTTTTTCAACCTCCTAAACCTTTGAAACCATTGGCATGTATCAGAGAACCAACGGTGGATTTTGGCCAAACATTGCTTCAAAAGGAGTCATGTGAATAGTTGTATGGTAAGATGTGTTGTACCACCATTCAACTAGGGGTAAACATTGAGACCACAGATTTCACCTCTTAGATGAAAAAAAACTCAAATGTGTTGCCAAACACTTGTTGGCAATTTCACTCTGACTATCTGTCTGGGGGTGATTGGCGGTGTTGAGATGCAATTGGGTGCCCTGTAGCTTGAAAATTTTCTACCAAAAATTGCTAGGGAAAGTGGGATCTCTATGAGAGACAATAGAATGAGGAATTCCATGAAGCTTGAAGATATTATCCATGAATATTTGAGCCATTATGGATGTTGTGAATGGGTATGTAAGAGCACATAAATGAGCATATTTGGTGAGACAATCGACGACCACCATGATGACTTATTTATTGCCCGATTTAAGTAGGCCAACAATGAAATCCATAGAAATATCTCACCAAATAGAAGGGGGGATTGGAAGTGGTTGGATTGTGCCTAGAGATTTGAATGTTTCTCCTTATTGTGTTGACATACCTCACATTCAGCCACAAAGGTTCAGACGTTATGTTTTATACCATCCTAGAAAATAGAACATTTAACCCATTCATAGGTTTTTGTAAACCATGAATACCTAGTTGTAGGGGAAGCATGAAGTTCAGAAAGCATCGTGGATTTAAGTTGTGATTTTTTTCTTAAATACAATGACCTTTTTAGAGAAGATATTCATTGTGCCAAGAGTACCCTGGAGAAGCTAGAGAATTGTGTTGCAATTAGTGGATCATGCTAGAAATGTTTTGGGTCTTGTGGCGCCTGACAAACAACTTGTAACCAATCTGGTACAATGAAGGATAGGGAGAAAAGGGACCCATCCTCTTCATACTTCTAGGAAAGAGAGTACACAACTACATTTTCCTTTCCCTTCTTGTAAATGATCTCATAATCATAGCCAAATAGATTGGTCACCCACTTTTGTTTCTCCGACGATGAAATTTGTTGTTCCGGAAAATACTTGACACCCTGATGATCAATTTTAATTTGGAAGCATTGTCCCGATAAATAAGGACGCTAGAGATCCATAGCAGGAAAAATATATAACATCTCCTTTTCATAAATGGATTGGCCCAAATGTTTCTCAGAAAGTTGTTTTCTAGTAAAGGCTAAAGGCCTTCCATCTTGCATGAAGATGACCCCAAATCCCTTCCTGGAAGAATCACATTGCAGTACAAAAGTATTTGTGAAGTCTGGAAGTGCTAGGACAGGGGTCGAGCACATAACATCTTTCAAGTCTTGGAAGGAGCGATCAAAAGTTGGAGTCCAAGTGAAAGAATTTTTCTTAAGGAGAGCAGTGACAGGAGCTGCAATTTTCCATAATTCCGAACAAACTTCCAATAATATCCTATTAAACCCAAAATACCATGCATTCTCTCAATGTTTTTAGGTCGAGGCCAATCCTTCATAGCTTCAATTTTATTAGGATCCATCTGTACACCATCCTTTCTGACAATATGACCCATTTATTCCACTTTTGAGGCTCCAAAGGCACATTTAGATTGTTTGAGGAAAAGTTTTTGCTTAGAGACTAGATGGAGAACTTGATCCACATGGGAGAGATGGGATTTCCAAGTTTTACTATAGATGAGAATATCATCAAATAAAACTACGACAAAGTGACGGAGAAAATGGCGAAAGACATGGTTCATAAGACTTTGAAAATTGGAAGGAGTATTACACAGGCCAAAGGGCATTACCAAGAACTCATAGTGACCCTCATGAGTTTGAAATGAAGTCTGGGGAATGTCTTCTTATTTCATACGGATTTGGTGGTAGCCAAAACTTAGATCACATTTGGTGAAGTACTGAGCACCACTCAATTCATCCAAGAGGTCATCAATGAAGAGAATGGGGAATTTGTATTTGATTGTGAGTTTGTTGAGGGCGCAAAAATCATGACCATGCACAAAGTATCATTCTTTCTTGAGTACCATGACCACAGGGGAAGAATATGGGCTGGTACTAGGACATATAACACACGCTTATAGCAATTCATGAACAATTTTCATGAGTGATAAAGGAGAACATTGGGAGGAAGACTGCTCGGTATGAAAGGGGTGGAATGATCATGGATTCCACGGGAAGGGGGAAGTTCTTTGGGAGTGGTAAAAACAACTTGGTGGTGGGAGAGGAGAGATTGGAGGTCAGGATGCACAAAGGGTGTCTCAACAACTTGAATGGAGTGGAGTTGGGAAATAATGCTAGAATGAATCTTTTTGAGGACATTTTCCATGCGATGGGAATTGATGATCTCAGGGGAGTCTGTGGTGATGCCTTTGAACTTATACTATTGTCCTTCCTGTTCGAATTGTATGGTTAACAAGGATGATTTTAAGGATGGAGATTTATTTTAAAATATAGAAACCTTTGCAAATCTTACTAATCCTTCATATGCCAACTATAAATGTTTGGCGATATTTTTGTAAAAATATTCAAATTTCTAAGGATTTTATATAGTTTTTATAAAATTTTGGCTATTTTTAAGGTAAAATTATTTTATCCTATAGAATATGGGTGAATCATTTTTAAAATAGCGAATCTTGTTTTTGGAAAAACCATGGAAAATTAGCCCATGAGCGAAATTTAGCCCCTAAAATTATCTATGGCTAAGTCCTTAAAATCCATGAGAATGGGGTTGAGAGGGTGTAACCATTCGACACCAAGAACAATGTCACAAACACCCATTTCTATAGAAAACATATGGGATTTCAGGTGATACTCACCAATTTGGAGCCGCACATTTTTACAATGTCCCACACATTTCATGGAACCTCCATTGGAAACCATGATTTGAAAATTACTAACGACATAGATGTAACAATTGACTTCTTGGGAAATGCAATGATGAATAAAATTATGGGTGCTACCACTATCCACAAGGATGATGACTTTCCAATTTTTAATGTAACTAATTAATTTGAGGTTCTGGGGAGCAAAGAAGCCAGTGAGGGAATTAAGTGAAATAAACGGTTCAACTTTTGGTGGATTAGAGGGTGGGTTCAAATCGGATGGAGGTGGTAGCTCATTCATAGGTGAAATAACATTCTCTGCCTCAGAATCATCCTGAATCATGGCCATAAAAATATTTTTCTCCTTACATTTGTGCCCTGGAAAACATTTGTCATCACAATTATGAAAAAGACCCTTCAGTTCGCGTTCAGTGATTTAGGCCCTACTTAATTTCTGGATCTTGAGGGGATTTGCAGGAGGGGAGAAATTGGTGGGTTTAGGGCGAGGAGGAAAGGATTATTTGTGAATTTGGGAGGATACAATCTGTTGTGCTTCCTTGGGTCGTTGAGTAGCTTCCAACCAAGTCCGGGGATGTGTCATGAGAACATGGGAAAAAATTTCATATTTTGGGCCATTGATAAATAATTCCTTGAAGAAAGCATCTTACATGCACTCTGTTCTGAAAGTAAAGTGCTCAAATGTTGTGATAAAGTCTTCCACTGTCCCAAACTGCTTCAACTTGGTCAAAAGACCTAAGTGGTGGGTGTTGGAATCAAAGCGATCATAAATCTCTACAAAAAAATGTGTCCAAGAAACATACCCTTGGCATGCCTTTTTACACCATTGCCACCATTTCCAATGTTCCAGATATATATGTATGATACCATAACGAAGCTTGGCTAAATCCTCACTAATTCCATGCAAAGAAAAATAATGTTCCATTTGAGTGACCCAACATGTGGGATCCGAGCCATCAAATTTGTTCACCTCAATTCTAGGAAGGCGAAGGTCTCGAGGAAAGTTGGTAGAATGAGGACCTTGGTAATGGGAAGAGTCATGGTCTTCCTGATAGGATAGTTTTTTAAAAGAGGAAGGGTTCTGGGAACTACCCATAAATTGGTCAAGTGTGGCTTTGATGTCTTTGATGTGGGAACATTGGTCCTTGAGGATTTGAATAGAGGAATTGAGTGAGATAAAGTTGGCATTGAGATTCTTGATGTCCTTTTTGTTCTGGAGGTTGTCAGTAACCAATTCATTGAGTTCTTGGGTGTGGGTGGTGGCCATTTGGAAAAGTAGTCAGGAAAATGGGATAAGGTTGGAAGCAAGGGAGCGGGAGGGGTAGGTGGGACCACTGAGAAGAATGGTGTCAAGTGATAGGGACCACTATAGTGTTGAAAGGCCCAAATTCTTAACAAGAAAAAATGTGTAGTAATTTCGCAACTAGAATGTAGGAGGTAAAGTTGCACAACAACAGATCTTGTCTATTCTATTTTTTTTTGTCCCAAGGGTTAGGGTATTCATGGTTTCTACAGAAAAGGGTTTTCCTTGTGCTATAGCTCTCTGATATACGTGCGGGGTCCAACAATAGTACTCAGACCAATATCTCATGGCACCAAGTAAGGAGGATAGACCGTGCCCTTAGTCATACTACCCAACTACCTAGGTACTAGAGAGTATCTTCTTGAGTGTTGTTCTTAGTGACACTATAGCATTTAGGTGGTCGATTGGTTTATCTATGGAGGGATTCAAGATATCTAGGTTAATCCATATACATGTGTTGTCTTATGCACTACCACTCGAAGGGGTACCAATATGGGTTACAAGGGTGGCCAACAATGTGCTTTTAAGTACCACTTGTAGTTCATGTATGTATGCTTCCCTGATAACATATTTACGCATGGAACGACAGATCTTTGTAGCTTTAAGATGTCACAATACGTCTCTACCCCGAAAAACAATAACCCACAATTTTCTTCCAAGGAAAGTGATATGATACCACTTGTAAGGTACAAGATCTATTATAATAGTTGAAAAAATAAATATTGTAGAGAATAACAGTGGAACAACACATTAGATGAAACCAAAACACTAAAATAATACCTTTATTGATAGGAAACAATGTTCACTTTCCTCTTTGAGGGGGAAACCTCCAACAATGAAATGATCTATTACAATAATTCTAAAGAAAAAACTTCTCATACCCTCTACTCTTATTTATATTAAATATATCTACCCAAAAGAACAATCTAGAGGAAGATCCTTCTAGAAGCAAAATCTTCTATTAGGTCTTCTTACATTTGGCTAATTCTTCCTTATCTCTAGGCCTTACTAATATCAATCTTTATTACATGGAAATGTATTATTCTACCTGCGTGAAGGGTTAGGGAGGTTAGGTACATAACAAATAGATAAATAAAAAATGGGAAATAACTAAAACACAGCTAGGACCTGCCTAGATTCTAACAACATAATCATCAGTTTCCTCCTAAGATTGATCACAAGATTTTCAGTTTAACATCATGATTGATAATGATAATAACAGGAGCCAAACATAAATATAATATGGAAACAAAAACCAACTTATATGCTTCCAAAGACTACTTTATAAAGGTAATTGCATAGGTATCACAATGTCAATGTAACTGGATATTATTTGTTGATATGCAAACTCAATTTCTAGAACCTTTCTTGACAAATGATATAGTGAAAAAACAATTCTCCCTCAATCATATTTGTTGATAGAGGTTCAAGGGATCTTAAAAGGACATATACGGATACAAGAGGATAAGTACAATGTCTCCATTCAAATTTTTTTATCAAGAATATTCATATAGTCATTTTCATGTTGGATATACATATGTAACACCCTGTTTCCCCCAGTTTGTAAAAATAACGGGACTGGCCAAGAACTATGGCAAACCCATAAATATGAATATGTGATGTAATTGGACCTTGAGAAAAAGGTCAATGAATGTGAATAACATTATAAATTTTATTGTAGGACTGCTGAGAGGGGATGTGCAGAAAAAGAGACCATGATGGCGGTGGAAGGCACCTAGAAAGGTGGCGTTAACTTCCACCGAGACTTAACACTGTATTTGGACTCCACTAGCTTGGAGAACCAAAAGCGGCTCTCTGGCCCCAAATTTAATGTCTCACAGGCTGGTAGGCAGATGGATTAATGAGGCATGGGATGGTGAACCACCCATCTGTAGAGTCGTCAGGCCTGACCAGACGCGAGGGTAATCGCGCCACACACAACCTTGCAAGAGGATAAGGCGTAAGGTAGAAGCGATTGGGGGGGACCAGACGCGAGGGGAGAACTCTGGCATTACGTACAGTGAGTGATAGAAGAGAGGAAGGATTGCAAACTTCGCTCCTGGTCACTGGCAGACAGAGAGACGCAGTCTCACAGCATCGTGGTCTCAGCTCGAGGGTGGCTAGTGGTAAATCTGCTGGGAGTCGCTATGCCTACGGTTGGGTGGAAATGAGCACCCCTCACAGCAGTTGCACTCACTTCTGGTGTTATTTTTGATAAGTGTTTTACATATTGCATCTTGAAATTCATATGATGACATATATGCTCATAAACTGTGAAATTGTGAACGATTACCGTATAAGAATGTCTGTGCAGTGTTTTGATAAGAAATGGTAGATATATGCTTATAACAGAAAGACCACGCATGGCTTATGTTGATAAATGAATTTAATTATGCATGAGTTGAACCAAGTCAGACTTCCATTCCATACTCTGGAGTTTGTTTCCCTTTGTCTGTCTCTAGGAATGCCCCAGAATAGATCTCTTCACAGAGATTCCCTCCTTGGAAAAGTTTACCAAGAACCGGGAAAAAGGACTTGAATGTGCAAGTCTTACAACCTTGTACGAGGAGGAATGACCTTCTTAAAATCCTGAAGTAGCAGCGTAGGGATAAGTACCAATCGACAGATGAGATTCCGTCGGAAGATCCATGGTCATTCACGACCGTTAGATCGACGAAAGAAACAAGGGCGTTACATATCTTGCCCCTTTTCCTCTATCTTCGTGAATAGCGAGGAAATCGGGATCGTAGACCCCCAAGGTCCATGAGAACATCTGGACCATTGATTTTTCCACGTCCATGGAGTAGTGGGAGAGTGCGCGACGTGGGACAGATCTGAGCCGTTAGATCTTAGCTTGAAAATCCCGACAGCCGTTGGATCTGTTGAGAGATGCATGAGGGTTAAGCCCTCATGAACAGGAGGATGGAAGTCCCGACGAGAGGTGTGGCCATCGGGATATCAACATTCGTGAAATTGGGAGTCATGATGACATGAGATCGGGAATTTTCATAGTGAAAACCCCGGAATCAATCTGAGTCGTCCATCATAGGAGGACACGCGGGCAAGATCGACAACCCGTCGACATTTCGGGGATTGAAGGGACAAGTTGTCGGAGTATTTCGACAGCGGAAACTCTAAAATCACGAGAAGCGATCAGGATCGTCCATCTTAGGAGGACGCATGGCGGCAATCGGAGCATGCGGGAAAAGTCTCGAGAGAGGAGTCGGTATCGGGGATTCAGAGTTCAGGGTTTCGACAGTCCTGATGACAAGAGATTGGGACACTCCTTGGTAAAAACCCCGATATAGATCTAGACTATCCATTCGTGAAGGACACGTGGTAGAGATCAAGAGTCCATCATTATTTCGAATACCGGGGATTTGAGTTGACAAAGGATTTGCGTCACTGGGAGTTGCAAGTCGCGAAACAACAAGGACCATTCATCTGAGGGAGGACACGTGGATGATAATTCCTTGACCCCTCTCCGCCTTTGCAAGCGATGCACGAACAGGATCCCTTCGGAGGATCCCAGGGTCTGCAATGACCATTTGATTTAAGAAAGAGATGCATGCATTAATGCCACGACCCCTTCCTTTTTCCCTTGCATGAGATGAAGGAATCGGGACCATAGACCCCATGGTCCATGGAAGTACCTGGACCATCCATCTATAGAGCACACATGGCCGCTGGTAAATGCTTCGGCGTTTCGGCACCCGGAAAACAAAAGGGCAAAGAACCCTTGTATTCGCAAGTTGCGAAATTCCGATCACCGAAGCCTCGAAATAGCGTGAGGTGTGATTAAGATTGAGGAAAGCCGAGATTTGATCATGACCGTTGATCATCCCAAAAAGACTAGGACTGTCGATCTTGGTTGAGGGTAATCGCCATCCATCGAAGGGACATGTGGCTATTGGTCGACATTTCGACGTTTCGGCATCCATGGAACCAAAAGGCAATAAACCTTGCCTTCGCAAGTCACGAAATCCCGATACTCGAAATCCCATGGACCGTTGGATCCATGCTCCTAAGAGTCGTCGATCTCTTACACGACTTTCCATATCAGAATTTGAAGATTTGAATGATGAAGAGTCTTGGAGTCATTGCATTTCAAACTCCCAAGTACCGAAACCCAGAAAGGATCCATACTGTTGGATCAGGGGAGGCTTATGGTCGTCGATCTTCCTTTGGAGGGAAACCTTGGAGACCTCGAAAGTTTCGGGGATTTGAAGGGGAAATGTAGAAGTCGTGTATCGTGATTCCCCAAATCATGAAAAGCCGACAAGCTCTTGGCTGGCTTAAGCATGTGGACACTGTATAGGGTCACGTAGATAGGACCCCAAGAGAGAAACTTTCCCCTCGCTAGCCTCGTCATGGTTAGGCGCTTCACTATTTCAAGCTTCGGGGTTTGCAGAGTCGAGCGACTCGACGTTCTAGTAACACCGAGTCGTGAAGTGAGAAAAGACGTCATGTTGATTCAGTCCGTAGTCATGAACTACAACCACATGGAGGTGGAAGAAAAAGAAAGAGCTAGCCTGTGCTAAGCCCCGTAGGACTTTGGGGATTCTGATTGTTGAGAAATCAACGAAAAACTTTGATTTGCGTAGTGGGTATGTGACAAAGTGGTATCAGGGCATGGTTACAACACTTGGCTTGACTGGGCTCATGCACGAGTCACGCATAAGCTCTGTTCGAAGTACTCCTACGAGGAGTAACCCCCTAACGTAACTCTCTTGCTCAGTATTGAAAAACTCGGAGATGAGAACCCGACTGTGTATGCATGTGAAAGAGTTATAAATTATAAAAATTATAAAAATGTATTTAACTCTCGACTAATAATCAGCGTTTGTCTTTTCACTTAAGCGGATGATCAACTGCGGGAATTTACAGACGCAGAGAATGGTGATTCACCAAGAGATGGGAGAAGGCTCCCACAATAGAGATGAAGAGTCTGATGAAATAAGAGCAATAGGAACCCCTCCAGACATAGCCGAGACTGTGAAGAGTCTCATGGTTGAATTGCAAAGCTGCAAGGTCGACAATGAAAGGATGATGAAAGAATAGGAAAAGCAAACTGAAATTAATGTAGTGTTACTATAGAGCTTATCTGACCTACAACGACAAATGCAGCATGAAACTGAGATGCAGAATCATGGTCGTGTCAGTGGTCGTACTGAGAGAAGCACATCAAGAAAGGTCCACCCCAGAGGTAAAGGACCAGTGCCAGATGATTCCATTGAGAAGGAAGATAGCAATTCAGAAGGCTCTTCCAACAACAGGACCAGTTCCTATTCTCTAAGAAAACAGAAGAAGAAAAAGACTTCCAAGAGTCATAAATTTGAGGAATTCAGAAAGGCCAAACCTCCCTCCTTCGACGATGAGATAAAGAAGGGAGAGGAAGTCGAGGCCTGGCTACTTGGGTTGAAGAAATATTTCAGAGTCCATGATTTTTCAGAAAATTTGAAGGCCTGAGTGGCCACTTTCAATCTGAACGGAAAAACTTCCATCTAGTGGGAATATCTTAAGAACATGAAAGGGGTCCGCGAGGAGGAACTGTCTTGGAAACGGTTTGAGATGTACTTCCAGAAGAAGTATTTGTCAGAAAGATATTTTGACGAGATGGCTAAAGAGTTTTATGAACTCAAACTGGGGCAACTCACTATAGAGGAATATGTCAACAAATTCCTTGACTTATTGAGATATGTACCCTACATCAAAGAAGAGAAGGCGAAGGCACAACACTTCATCAGTGGGCTACCCAAGGAATACCGGAACCGAATTGAATTCGACGAGCCAAAGACCTTAGAAGACACTATACGAAAGGCAACATATTGTCATGAACAATATGGACATCGGGCAGAGTCTCGTGGAGACTGGAAACAAAAGAGTGGTTCGATATTTCCGAAAAAGGGGAGAAAATCCTTAGGATTTAAAAACTACAAAAAGAACCCCAGAATGAACTTTCCAACCCGGAGTGTACTCCAACAGAACTTCCCCTCAGTGGATGGAAATAAAACTTCTGGACCTATACCAGTAAAGACTAATAACCCAAAGAAAGAACCTCTGAAATGTTGGGGTTGTGGAGAAGAGCATCTCCTGTGAGATTCTCCACACCAACAACAGAACAGTTGGAAAGTTTATAACATTCAGGAAGCTACCACAGTCAATGATGTGGAAAGGAGTGTGCCACAGATTTATGCAGCCTTGGATAATAACCAAGCTGACCACCAAGCTTTAGTGGTGGAAATAGAAGGTATGATTTTCAACCATCTAGTGTTTGTTTTAATTGACCCTGGTTCAAATTTGAGTTATATAGCCCCTAAGACTGTGGATAAGTGTAAGCTACAGCCACAAAATCACACCAAGCCATGGTTGGTACAGTTAGCCACTGGCACTAAAAGAAAGGTGGTAGAGGCCATACCAGCCTGCCAGTTAATGTTGGGTGAATTCCCCACCCAAGCAACCCTTAACGTATTACCCCTAGGATCATACGATCTGTTGATTGGTATGGACTGGCTGTCTGCCCATAAAGACAAATTGGACTATTACCATAAAACCTTATTATGTTTGAGCAAAGAAGGAAAAAGGATAACCCTTCAAGGGATCCGAAAACCGGTCTCGGTGAGACAAATATCAGCCCTGCAAATGAGAAAGTATTGTCGAAAGGGATGTCCCCTATATGCAATACAGGTGTTGAAAAAAACCAAAGGTGCTAAACCAAGCCCTGACGAACACCCTATCCTGAGAGAATACAGAGATGTGTTTCCGGAAGAGGTACCGGGTTTACCTCCGAGAAGGGACATTGACTTCTCGATAGAGCTCGCACCAGGAGCGGTGTCCGTGTCTAGGGAACCCTACTAGATGAGCACACCTAAGTTATTTGAACTCAAATTGCAATTGAAATAAATAATGAATAAGGGTTATATTTGACCCAGCGTGTCCCCATGGGGAGCACCAGTCTTGTTTGTGAAAAAGAAGGATGGCACCCTTAGACTGTGTATCGATTATAGAAAACTCAATAAAGTAACCATAAATAACAAGTACCCCTTGCCCAGGATCGATGATCTATTCGATCAGTTAGGAGGAGCGTATATTTTCTCAAAGATTGACTTGAGGTCGGGATACCATCAAGTCCAAATCAAGGGTGAAGACATCCATAAAACCGCCTTCCGGACACGGTATGGTCATTATGAGTTTGTGGTAGTGCCATTTGGGTTAACCAATGCCCCTGCTACTTTCATGTGCTTAATGAACAATGTACTCAGTAAATTTTTAGATAAATTTGTACTAGTTTTCATTGTTGACATATTAATCTACTCTAAGAATAGAGAAGAACATGAACATCACCTTAGACTTGTGCTGCAAGTTCTAAGAGGGCATCAAATCTATGCTAAATTCAGCAAATGTGACTTCTTTCAGAAGCAAATACATTACTTGGGACATGTTCTGTCCGAGGAAGGGGTAGCAGTAGATCCTGACAAGATCAAGTCTATCATGGAATGGCCTACCC